>BLKR01002280.1:0-105000 GCA_011170035.1 Teleogryllus occipitalis
CATTAAATATACATTAAATTTAATGTAATTTCTGACAATTTAGGCGTTATCCCACATCGCGTTTCCCTTTTACAACCTATTCGGTTTGCCAACAAATTAATGCAAATAAAACGGAACAATGATGAGCTCACAACAAAAACGAGACAGCGATAATTCTCCTTTAGTCTGATTTTGTTTTATCTTTTACACAACATATTCGCATCGTTCATTTATGTACTTCTCACAACCGTTAAAAAGGTTAAGAGATGATAGTTTACATTTTCACTATCTTCAATTCAATCTGTATCTCTGCAAATACTCTGCGAGTATTAGAATATAAATTTATTGCTTTTATTGTACTTCAGTAATTAAAATATTCCAAAAATTACTCCCAAATATTAGTACATCGACGTATCTCTATAAGTTCAAACAATACACATTTTAATTCTTTTAACTTCGACTCGTAGTTGATTTCCATCCTTCGCACCAGCATGCAATACGTGTCTAAATGAAAGTGACATGTAAAAAATCGTGTTTCTGTATTTAAAAAATTGAGAAATTGTACTCTAGTCTACACTTTTTTGTAAGCAAATATTCTCGTTGATGATCAGAAAAAGAAGAAATACGATGCTCAAAGACAAGTAAATATATTCGACGAACTTTTTCTCTTACAACAGAAAAAGTTCGAGTAATTAACGTTAAGTAGATGATAATTTTAGCGTGCTGCATAATTTACGTCCTTGCTTTTCACTTCATGAAAAAGTGAGAAGACATTTAAAAGTTGAAAAATAATGAGTTATTCGACTTTTTTTTAGCGTGTATTACTTCAATGAACATACCATTTTTATGATAAACTTACATAAAAATACTTTTTCCTACGCAGTATCTTCTATGAAACATATTTAGAGACTAGACGATCAAGATTAGGCCAAAAATAATTTTTGCGACTATTAATGTCATAAAAATGAACGCCACGAATTTGCCAAGTAGGTTAATAAAACACAATATGAATATTTAGGGATTGTATTCAATCGAATCACTATTATGATAACACGAACTTTAGCATACTTTGCTTGATTCGCCGTAGGAGTTAGGATTCAAATTTGAGAAAAAATACGGTTCATTTCACCTGTATTGAAAACAATGCGGATCCTAGCATCTTTTGGCAGATTTCACATGAGGGTTAAGATTCACATCTGAGAAAAAAACATGATTCATCATTTCAGAATTTCAAATATCACGCACCTTGGAATATCTACTTTGGTTGATCGGACATCGGGGTTAAGTTTCAGATTTGAAGAAAAACGGGATTCGTCAAACCGCTATAGAGAATATTACGTATCCTGGGCCAAATTCGGCTGATCTGCAGTCGGGGACATATTCCGGAACCGCGTCAGCCCCGGCTGGACCAAAGCGGTGCAGCCTCTCATCCACGAGGGGGGCGCCATTAGAGCGGGTCGACACGACTCGAACGAGAAGGGCTGTTAATGGAATTTGTGTTACGCGGGAGGTATATTTGTTGTTTGCGGTTGTGTAATGTTGACAGCACGGCGTCTTGTGCTAAGTAGGGGAGGGGAAACAATAAGGCCGTATGTTGGCCCCCCTGTGGCCTGACATGAGCTCTCACAACAAGACAGACGAAGCCGGAGAGAGGCGGGAAGCGGGACGGAGAGACAGAAGGATACAGTGTTGTAATTTGTAATTCAAATTCTGAGCGCCGACCGGAGGAGGCGCGACCGGCGAGGGGGCGGGGGGGGGAAGAGGCGGTTTGCGGGGGCAGGGGTGGGGAGGGGGTGCGGCGTGCAGCTCTCTCTCTATAGGAAAACGAGCGACGTAGTCTAAACATTTGCATAATATTAAACTGAATTAACGGCAACATTAATCAGTCCGTGGCACGGCGGCGCGCGGGAGGGCGGGAGGGGGTGTGGGCGGGGGAGGGGGCAGGGGCGGTGGGTGCTTGGGCGGCGGCGGCATCTTCTCTCCCCTGGCCGCCCGGGCGCTGCCTAATTAACTGACGTAATGAGGAGTTAGTGAGCGATTTCGCTGGCGAAGCGGTGCAGTGGGTGGCACGGCGCGGCGCGCCGGTGAGCCCACGGGGAGCAGGCAGGGGGCGGGGCATGAGTGCCGGGGGGGGGGGCGAGACAGAGGTGCGCTGGAAAGAGGGGAAGAGACGAGAGGCGGTGGCTGGGGCGCGGGTGATGTTATTGGCGTGGATGGGGTGACGCAGATGGAGGAAGCGGGGACGCGTCAGTGAAGGCGGTGTTTGGGGAATGGATGGTCGAGATGAGGGTGTGGGTGAAGGAGGGGAAAGTAGTCGGCAGAGGCTCAGGTAGGGAGGGCGAGGTAAAGTTGGAGGCAAAGGTACAGGAACGGCTGGGTAGGTGAATTTGGAGAAAGGGCGGTGATGGAGGTAAAAGCGGAAATCATGGTGGCGGTGATGGTGGCGGTGATGGTGACAGTGGAGTCGGCGGTTGCGGAAGTGGGGACGGGGCAGGGGTGAGGTCAGAGGTGGTGGTGGAGTGTGTGTGATGGTGTCGTTGGCAGTGGTGGTTTCGGATGGGACGGAGTTGGGACAGGGTCGGGGATGGGGACGGTGGCAGAGGCCGTGGCGATGGTGGTTGTGTGGTGGGGACGGGGCAGGGGTGAGATCAGAGGTGGTGGTGCCGTTGGCAGTGGCGACGGCAGAGGTGGTTTCGGATGGGACGGAGTCGGGGACAGGGTCGGGGACGGGGACAGTGGCAGAAGCCGTGGCGATGGAGGTTGCGTGGCGTGGACGGGGCAGGGGTGAGATCAGAGGTGGCGGTGGAGTGTGTGGTGAATGGCGATGGCGAAGCGGCGGTGGTTGCGGTGCGGGGACGGGGAGGGTGGCAGAGGGCGTGGCAGTGGGAGTGGTGCGGCGAGATTGGATCGGGGAAGAGACCAGGGGTGGTGGGGTTGAGGTGGCGGTGGCGAAGCAGAGGTGTCTTCGACGAAGGCGGAGGCGGGAGATGCGTCGCAACGGCGTCGGCTGCGATCGGTGGCAGCGAAGCTTGAATCCGCAGAGGAAACGGGTTGAGTCTGTGGAGAATGAAAACGAGTGACGGCAGAAGAGGTGAAGTGCTGCGGAAACGCTGCGACTGGTGCTGACAAAACCTACCGGAATCACCAGGATGGTGAAGGAAACACCAAGCAGATGAGTTGGTGAATAAGATATGGAAACATCTACGAAACAAACAACAATATCGTAAAACGGCCTTGAAAGTTAAGCGTGTTTAAATCCGGGAATATAAATCCAGCGTTGAGATACATTATAAAACAAAAAATGGAGGAAAGTAAAAATTCAAAAATAGAAGATCCGCCAACTAACATATCTCAACTTAAGCGAAATATTATTGGTAATTTATTCAATGTCACAGAAAAGTGAATTATTTCACAAATAAACGAATATATCAAACATGTTGAAAAGTGTCTGAGAAGTGAAAATATTACAATAAAAAACGAACATGAAAACAAATGAAAAGATAAATGTTCGAAACTAAGTCAAATGGAAGAAAATGTGTGGGTGAAGGAATGACCTTCAAGCATGTCTAATGGAGGTGCAGTACCCTTTCTTGAACACTCTTGATTCTTAGACATTAATAATACTTTGAAAGAAATGAAAGCACTCCCGCCTCTGGTACGCATACCGCCCTACCAAATATTTCTTCGTGAGAAAAGTTTCAGATTTTTTCTCGAATCGTGGTAGCTCACAACGCATTATTATATAAACGATAAAAGAAATACTGTCTAAATTTGACGAAAATCCCTTAATAGTGTCATGAAAATAACTTATCAATTCATACCACTCGAAAAGAATTCTAGAATTTTATACTTACAATATATGAAGCGAAATTATTGCTTTGCTTCTTTGTAAAGGCAAGTTTTTTAATTCATGATGAAAAATATATTTTAAAGTATATTACATTCCAAAATTTGTGAATGTACATCACAATGCTGTTGCATATGGATCAACAAAATAGTAAATGTTAACAGAATCATTGTTAGTTAATTTAATAACATGAAACAAATAGATGCAATTATAATTCGAATTTGCAATATTTGATGATGCATGTATGCAATCAAAATGACTACCAGGATGACAAACAAATGCTCATTAATATCGGAAATATCTAAATCAAAATAAGTACACATGTATGTTTTGAGGTTATGGCTATTATGAATAAAAGGGTATTATATGAATATATCAATTAGATCAAATAATATTCTTCATCAGAATCCCTTTGATTTAATTCTATAACAGTGAGAAATCTGCTTCTGAAAGCACACTCAATTGTTTCCAGTCAAGTCTTTTCTACCTTCGAAGTCCAGTTTTACACTTTTTAATCAAAAGGTTCCGCCCTGCACTTCTGGTGCAGCCCCGACCAACACCTTGCGCTCATTAGTGAATCCCTACCTATTTTTCTTCGGGATAATTAAATCTGTTTCTAGAAAAGACATTATGCACGCAGACAAACTTTTCAATTTATTTTTCAAAGACTTTTCAAAATTATTGAACAATTGTTCATATATATGACGAAGCTTAATGTAGAAGTTCAAATCTAACTCACAAGAATCTCTATCTTCCTTTTCCCACACGTTCCCTTCTACCACTCGTCCCCCTACACCACTCGTCCCCCTGCACCACTCGTCCCCCTGCACCACTCGTCTCCCTGCACCACTCGTCCCCCCTGCACCACTCGTCCCCCTGCACCACTCGTCCCCCTGCACCACTCGTCCCCCCGCACCACTCGTACCCCCCGCATCACTCGTCCCCCTGCACCACTCGTCCCCCTGCACCACTCGTCCCCCTGCACCACTCGTCCCCCTGCACCACTCGTCCCCCTGCACCACTCGTCCCCCTGCACCACTCGTCCCCCTGCACTACTCGTCCCCCTGCACCCCTCGTCCCTCTGCACCATACATTCCTCCTGCACCACACGTTCCCCTCTACCCCACGTCCTCCACCACACGTTTCCCTATACTACACGTCCCCCTCCACCACACGTTTGCACGCATCATTCCTATTCTCCTCCGCTCCCCTCCATCTCTGATTTCCTTTTCCGTAGCTTCTCCTCCACCGTCTCCACCACATATTTCTCGTCTCCTCTCCAGTGGGCGAAGTGAGCTTACGGAATGGAAGTGCCCGCGGGCTCCGTGTCCTCGCTCGGGCCGCTGGTGACCGTGAGACGGATTTATGGGTTTCGTGAAGTTGTTTTTAATACGTTAACATATTTGGTAATGATTAAGTTATTCAAATTCATAAGAAATATATTTTCCTTCACAGAATGCCTGTGTGGTGATGTCGAAACACAGGCCGGACATTTATCACCGGGAGGTCTGACGGCCGAAAATTCGTACAGAATTACAATTTTTATTGAATTGTACGAAGTGGACAATGCGGAATGAATTCTACGCAGATAGCCGTTGTATTTACGAGTCTCAACCAGTGCCTACAAAAATATGAGCACCCGACAAGAATACTTTTATTATCAAAATAAATTCACATAAAAGTTGGAATGCAGAATCAGTACAAAATACTGCTGCAATAACTCACTCATAGAAAATCACTATTAAGTTCAAAAGTATTCATTTACAAATTGATAGTAAATGCTACAGCTAACAAACAATTCTTTATGTGAAATACCAAAATCGTCAATTTACTACTCTCTCGAAAACTATTCTAAGGTCTTGACATCACTCAAAAATTTAAAAGCATAAATACAAATAGGGGAACAAGATATCAGTAATTTTATTATGCTTGCGCTAGTTCTTTGTAAGAACAAAACTTCAAACTGATATGAATTATGAGAATTTCCAATTTTTGTTCCTCCCTCCAAGGAACTCGGTTAGAAAGAAACAAGGACATCGCAACACTCGAATGCATTTGGAACGCGTTCCATTGCAGCGAGTTCCAATGTAAAACGATGTTACAATTCCCACATATCATCCCCTGTCAGGCCATCCGAGGCTAACAGGGGAAAAGAGAACATCAAAAGGCAAAGAGGTTTCGTTCGAGCAGATATGAATTCATAGGCGAAGTTGGTATTTTTTAGATGTCTTTGTTAGAATTGATTAAATATCATTTGATTAATATCTACGCTCTCATTGTAAATCTCGGCATGCAATAACATGACTTTTTTACTTTTTATGCTTTTTTTATTGTTTTCTTTTAACGATTGGTGTAAAACAGTGTTTTTAAAATACTGACAAGGTAATTCTTAAATTATAGAATTATGTAGTTTTTTAATACTTCTCTCTAAAAGAAGATCTTTTTCGCCATCATCGGGGAAATGGAGGGGATGTGGGAGGTAACGGAATCGAATGAGGGAAAAGGAAAAAAAGGATGAGGAGTGGCACGAGGATGGGACAGAGGGTTAGAAGGAGGAAATAGTCATCGCAAGAAGAGCAGAAGAGGAGGATGAAATTTGAAGATGCGACATAGGCAATGAAAGAATCATAAACATGGCCGGCGGAGAAGGAAACGACAGTGGAAGAGAAGCTGAGGAGGAAAGGAGTAGGCGTTGTGTAATAACGGCGCTGTAGGCGGAGGTGGCGGTATGAGCAGAGGGCATAGAAGAGGCAGTCGCGGCAGGGGTGTTGGTAGCTGTGGAAGTGGTGGCTTTATGGGCGGTGACGACGGTGGCGATGACGTCGGGTTGGCGGTAGCGTAGGCGTTGGCTGAGGAGGTAGAGGTAGAGGCGGAGGCGGAGGTGGAGGTGAAGCGGGGTTGAACGTGAAGGCGGAGGTGAAGGAGACGGCGAAGGCGTAGGTGAAGGCGAAGGTGGGGGTGAAGGCGGAGGCGAAGGCGAAGGTGGAGGCCTGATTGATTGATTAGTGATTCCGGATGTGTCAACTGCTAATGTCATTAGTCCCGTAAACGTAGTGCATGTTTTCCTCGGGAGGTGGAGGTTATCTTCTCCAACTGAACATCACGCGCTAACCTACCGTCTGCTAGTGGGGTTTTCCCCAACCAGGTTGCTCCCACCAGCGGGGCCCCGCCCCAGCCGGGAAGAGCTCAACGCTCCTCCGTCCGGTCTCTCTGCATGTGAGGTAATGTAGTGCATGAAGTGATAAGTGTGAAGTGTAGTGTTGAAGTGATAAATGAGGATAGGACAAGGAAGAAGAAGGGAAGATCGAGAGCGGTCCGTAGACATTTGTTAGGGTACGGCTCCTGCATTCGCGTGGTGCTGGTCGAAGAAACCACGGAAAACTACCGATCAGAGCAGCCGGCCGTTAGAATTCTACTCCAGACAGCGACTGAACTCGACCTAGCCATCTAGCTAGTGCCGAAAATTCTGCGAGCGTCCGGACTCTAACATATGACCTCCCGATCAATGGCACTGCAGTGCCATCAGTTGATGCCCTGAGCCACCTCACCCGGCGCGGAGGCGATGGCGGAGGAATTGGCGGGGTCGGTGACCATGGCGGGGGAGTGGCGGAGGGGTGATGATGGGTGTCAGGGGTGGAGACAGCAGAGGGACGGTAGCGATGGCAGCGGTGACGAAGACAGTAGACATGGGCGGGGACGACGGTGTAAGCGGGGGCAATGTCGGTGGCGGAGTGGGTTTAGTTGTTAAGACGAAGGACGGAGGTGGATGTGAGAGAAGTGGCAGGGGGTGTTGTCGATGGAGAGGGCGGAAAGGGGCGAGGGGTGGCGATGGATGTGAGGGGTGTAGTCGGGGAAGTGGCAGCGGAAGGGGCGGGGCGCGGACAGAAGCCGCGGGCCATGGTGGGAGCGGAGGCAATGTCGAGGGGGGAGTGGGTTCAGGTTTTAAGACGAAGGAGAGGGTGAGGAAATGGCAGGAAACGGTGTCGATGGAGAGGCTGGGATGGGGCGAGGGGTGGCGATGGATGTCAAAGGTACAGTCGGGGCAGTGGCAGCGGAGGGGGCGGGGCGCGGACAGAAGCCGTGGGCATGGTGGGAGTGGGTTTGGGTGTTCAATCGAGAGGCGGTGTTGGGGGCGGGGAGAGTGGGCCGGGTCGGAGGCAGTGGGCGGGGAGGTGTGGGGCGGACGAAGCGGCGGAGGAGGTGCCGGCGGCGGTGGCGGTGGCGGAGGCGGAGGGGGCGGCGGCGGGAAGCAGTAAATCGCGCGCAGACGGCGACGCGCAGACGCGAGGCTTCCGCTCCCAGCGCGTGTTCTGAGCGCCGTTCGCAGGCGGATCGCGCGCAGACGCCGCTCGCTGCATCTGCGCCCGCAGAGCGAAATAAGGCAGCCGACGCTCTACCTGCTTTGCATGTGGTTCTCCAGAAGGATGATTGCGGCGTTTAGGGTTAGGAAGCAGAGAGATGTAAAGCAGTAAACAATTTTAGGAAAACCGTTGTGATTCAATGTCTGCGAAAGTTCTGGGAAAATTATTCACTTTCAAATCACATACTCAGTAAAAGGATAAATTTTTAGTAAATAGTAAAAGGACATATTTTTAACATAATATGCTATATTTATATTTTTGATTTTTTTCTCGTAAATTTCTGTTTTCTCTAAGCGTTGAGAACTTTTTGCCAATTTATTTTTTAACATTTTCATTACTGTTTGAATACACAGTAAATGCTTCAGAACTGTCATAGATTACGGCAGGTAGTTATCAATCGGAGACTAGACATTTATGAAGTCACTGGCGGCAGGGTCTTGGCTGGATAGTTGTCAGATGGAGGCAAAGCAGTTTCAGAAAACAATCAGTGGAGAAATGAGGTGTATTGCGAATTTTAACAATCTGTTTTTCAGAATTATATGATGGAAAAGCATGAAGGGTGGGAAAAAAAATATTATTCATAATTGCAAATATCCAAGCGCAAGTCCGTGTCTTTCTACCGGCAAACACGGAAGAAGTCACGTATTTGTTCACTTTCCCGACTGATTCTTCTATTTGTTGATTACCTACAAACAAGAAAACTTGAGTCGAAATTACTGCTAGTCGATGTTCTAAATATTTGGTCAGATTTTTTGGGAATTTTCATATCTATGGCCTAAAGAACATGCAGGCAACATAGTCAAAGAATACTCATTGATTTGAAGAATTAACTATCAAATCAATGGTAGACGAGAATTTTTATCAATAAGTACATAGTAACTACATTTTCCTTATTTCTTCTTATATGTGCCAAAACATTTTCACAAATTCAATCCTCAGTTTTAGTACCGATGTTTCAGACTTCAGGTTACACACGTAAAGTCCAAAAGATCTGTGAAAAATCATTTATACATTTTCAGGTATTTTTCTGCGTGCATCATTTTTCGTGGATAGTTGTGGACTTACCAGATCTCAAATTAAACGTTGATTTCTCTCCCAGGGACGTTATTGCCCGACAAAGACGTCAGACCTCGAATGACATAACAAATCAGACGAAATGTGAACATACACACTGATCATGAGTTCGCGTGCCATACGAGACAATTCTGAGAGAGACGATTAGTCAACGAAGCAAAAACAGATGCTCGTTGTGGCACGACGCATACAGACGTACAACAACGAGCTTATTTGACGTGGCAAATGCGGAATAACATTCATTTTCAGTGACTGCTGGAGTTTGGATTTGCCGTTTTTACATTAACCCACTTATGTTCTTGGTTAGTTGAACTGTTTTCAAAAAGTATTCTTGAGAATCGATAGTAGAATAGTTTTCCTCGAACAAGAGAGCAACGACTGCGGAGGAATGTAACGATCGATGTCTGTTCTGCTGAGCACATCCCCAAGAGAACAGAAATCCTGGCAGGGCCAATACCTTACGTAGCACTTCAACTTTTCCCACCTGACCATTTGATGTGGGGTAGTTGATTAGTGATGTGACTGGCCTAATATCTGTAAATGGGTATATTCCGGTAAATGTTCGTAAATTCTGGCTTATTGTAGTTACTGTAGTTAATAAAATTATTATTTTTCCCTGATGCAGCAACTACACTACACACAAAGTGATTCATATGATGAAGAATGCAAGTTGAGCAAAGTTACTCGGTCAAATGCCGGCAGGAACCACGTTAATTTTTAATGGTGCTGTTCAGCCTATATTAAAAGTTATCTTCGCGAACAAAATTGAAATAAATTTATGAAAAACAATTCTTTTGTTTTTCAGACTCATACTTTGTTACAAATTATGTATATGTAAATTTTTCTAATCGTCCACCTTTGAAGTTTACACAAACTATCAACATTCAGCTAATAAAATTAAAATGTTTTACCCAACAAAAAAGTTAAATGAAGTGTTTAAACATGATCTTTGCATTTAAGCAATGGAGATTTTCAGATCAGTCTTATAAAATCAATTTGAAAATGTGAAATTTGAAACAATGAAGTGGAATACAAGAACATTGGAAAATCCTTACGAGATGCATTTAAAGGATGAGGGAATCTTAGTTGGTGCCATAGTAAAACCCAAGTAATGTCAGAAAATTCCCAATACAGCATGTCACCAGCAAACTATTTCCTAAACGCAGGCCGAAAACATCACAAAATCAGATCAAACACAAAAGAACAACTTTTCCTCGACATATACAACAGACTCCCAAAAACTATCCGCGGTAATTAAGAACCAGAGTTCCTCGGATACGAAATAAAATCCTCATAATCCAGTGAGCGTTTCTAAAAGCAAAGTAATAATCGAAGCAAGCTATATACATTTCTGGTTTAATGTTCTCACGCATAGCACACGGCATAGGATTACATGCACTGTAAAATTACAAATAACAGAATACATATAAATAAATGAATGCGTTAACCGCAGTCACACAGAGGCAACTGAGAGTGGCAATGACAAACGACCATCAGTGATTAACAAGCGAAAGCGATGATTATCGAGTTCGGGGAAGTTCCAATATTCCTAGAATAATTGACGGCATCACTGAGCGCAGAAGGTAGCTCTCTTCAACAGCAATTAATAGTACATATTTGTTTCGTTTTCAATGGATTATTGAATTATTTTTCTAATGGCTATCTTGGTTAACCCGGAACGATTAATCATGTAATCTGGGTGATATTTATATATTGAAATAAACACTCCTCCTATCAACAGTGAACAATATCTCTGTTTAAAATCCGCATTGCATAATTCTAAAGTTAAAGGGAGGTTACCGTAGCCACTTCCTTCGCAGTATCTTCTGAAAATGCTCGCTCCAACCGAGATACATCTCCTAACAACCCATGTACCTGATCGTTGTACTATCACCACTCTGAAAAAAAAGATAAAAATAAGAAACGTCGATTAACCGAAAGAAGATAATCGCAAGTGTACTGCTCTGTCATGTATAATGCATGTTCAATTGAATACCTTAGAGCAATAACATGTCTGGCGGATTTTCCTCGTACTTGCCGGGAAATTATTTACTGTTAAAAAGCCAACTTTTATCGTTCGATATTTTCTCTATTTATTTACTTTAACCATTACCCTATTTATATACCGAGGTGTATCCGACTTGAGAAATTTCTTTCCGTGGGTTGACATTTATTTATTAATTTTGGTTTCGGGAATTTTCCTTACCATTACCATAAATAATGTCTGTTTCCAAAATCAATTAAACATTGTAATCTCTTGTTCTACTTCAAAGAAACAAAAACATACATTCATAGCACTTTCCATAACAATGCCAGTAAAACAATAACAACAAAAATCCTCTTAAACATGCGAATATTCCCATTTATTCCTCTTTGGATCCATGCCCATTTACCCTTTACTATCCTAATTGAAAAGTTATTAAAATCTACTAAAAAACTTGTTATTCGTATAATAATTGTGTTAATATGTCCCCTTTCGTCTCATGTTCCTGTTGAGTCCGCTGCAATCTTGGCCGTCGACTTTCACCTACATTTTAAATTCCATTTCTGCATTGTCGAATCAATCCATGGTATCTTCTTCTTCTTCTCCACACAAGATTTATACTTTCTTCAACTTCCAACATTAGCATTGCCCACTATTCAGTTAATTTAAACATCTGAATATCACTACCTCGGAGATTCTATTACTCCCATCCGATCGTAACCGCTTCGGAATCCGTTCTGCCTCCTTGTTCATAACACGCGCTATTCTTCTGTCTCCTAAGATGTGCAGTACTGCACATATTTTCGTTTCTTTTCAGTTCTTTTCGTCCAAACTTTCCCCTTCGTCACACGCCTTCTCATTTCTAATGGACTGATCCCCTCTAAGCATCTTATTTAGTTACTCGATGAACTATCGATTCTTGCGTTTTTTTACGAAATTAAGCTAAAACACAGGGAAATGTTTCACGTGTCCGTTTGATAGAATACTCGCCACAAATTCCACTATTTTTCTGTTTTTTAGTCACACTGTGTTTCCTTTACATTCTCATTGTTTATAAAACGCCTTATAATTCCTTTAGTTTCCCCATTGGCGATGCCATTGTCTTTGTAATTTATACGTGATTTATTTCATCTCTCTTACATTTGGATGAATCATCACGCATGCTATGCCATATTTGAGGGGCCAACATTCAAAACGCGACATGTCCACTTCACACTTTACTAATAAAAATGAAAAATGTGACCCAAATATTACACTTTTCAACATTGTCTTTAACTGTTTAGAGTACTGCTTAATGTATTGTAAGACATCTTAAATTTCTTTATAGAAATAAAATTCTAGTTAGAAACCAGATAAGAACTCAATTTTTGCCAAATGGACATGTCACCTTTTGGATGTTTGCTTCTCATTTCTGATGAAGTTGAAGTATTACTGTTTTTAGGTTTAGTAATCAGTTTACATACTCGCATTATTGATCATTAGGCGGATATTTCATCTTGTGAATGTTCATAAACTGTCAAAAATTAATATTATACCCATAGCTTTATGCTACTTCTGCTATTTATGCTTCCTTTGTCTCAGAACTTCGTATAGTGGCATAGCATGTTATTGCCCCGAGGTCTTCAATTCATCTCTACGGTCGCAAGTTCGTCAATTTCACCTTCTCCCGTGCGCTGGAACCCAATGCTTCGACGCTAATGCCCCTGGCTTTCGGAGCTCGAATGGCTCCTATCGGCGGCTTTAAAACGCAATCACTCGCTGTCCGGCGATGGCCGCTGCGGAAGACGCATGCCGCCCCATACTTCATGCATCTCATTAGTTAATTAGCCGTTTCCCAAGCAGACGGCTCCCCGCTGCGGCCAGAGCCGTCTACGCGCCCCGGGCACTGAAGGCAGCTCCATAGCTCGGCTACACGGAGTAAATGAGGAGATAGGGCTTTTCTTTGCTTCTGGACATTAGCGTAGCTTCATTATCGGAAAGCATTTTCTTGAATACTTTGAATGTGGTAGTGAGCAATTTAGTTATTTTAGCAGCAGACAGAACAATATATAGCTCTATATGTTTTCACTGTAGCGAGTCGATTATGGCACAGTAAGGGATAGGAGCTGATCTGCCGTTGCAGATAGTTTCTATTAGTGACCTGCAGCAGCAAAATGTTGCTGAAAAAAACACACAAAATGTTTTCCAAAATTAGGCAGGCACACAGTTCGAGGACAACGAATAAAAATCTCTCCTATAACTCTGTAATAAATAATAAAAAAAATAACAAAAAACTCTTCATGAGTGCTAGTGTAGTATGTACAAAATACAACAGTTTGTTACATACTAAGAATATCAAAGAAGATGATGTTCCATAACGCAATACGTGAATAGCAAATATTTAATGGGAAACTTGCTGTCGCATGAAGTCAGCTATGCCAAAAGCAGTGACACAAAGAGAATTCAGTTGATAGGCGCAGTATCAGAAGAGGAGGAACATAATAAAGATTTGCCTTTTTCAGTCAAAAATCGAAGATTTAATTAGAGATTAGGTTTTAATGGACACTTGGCCAAAACGTAACTGCCCAGCTTTCTTTCAATTTATGCGCATATTGGAAATTAGTAATAAAGATTAGACGGGAGCGAATATTTCTTATTACCAAATGTTACTCCCGTCTCTACCTGTAGGCCTATTCATAATTTAACTTATGTTACTATATGTTACTATATACTACTTACAGATTAAGAATGTGGGTAAGAAATCCAAGTACAAGAAAACATGCACAGACTGTACCTCTCCCTGTAAGTCAGGTCCGGTTTTTCTCAACCTTTCTTCTTCGCCCTCCTCGTTTTGTTTGTTCGCAATCCATTTATGTTTAAGAACCTAAGGAATAGAAGCGTGACTATTTATTAAATATAATAAAATACATTAATTTTGTCATTTTAGGATAAGAAATAAGTTTTGCATAGTTTTGAGTAGTGTCATTAGAAGGCGCCGTTCCCTTTAAAGAGATTTAATCGATTTGAATGCATTGAATCGTAGAAACAATGACAAAACACCACTTCCCCTTTAAGGAAAGGAGCCTATACATCGTCAAACCCCACTCGCGAATCTCGCTTGCCCGGTTTTCAATCTGTCGTTGCCGCTTTGTTTGCAAAACATTGTGGCGTCATGGATAAACGTACAGATATATTTAAAAGTATGTACACGTTTTATTTACAAAGAATGTACAATAATTACATTAACTGCCCCGTAAATACACACTTTACGGTATTTTCCAACCGCCCGCCTGTGGATACACCACATATTCTAGTGAGGCCACGCCTCGAGTGCACGCTTTTACCGCGCCACTCCTGTGACTTTCGTCACCCGTGCAACGCACGAACACGCTCCAGCCTGGGCGTAAATTTTGCGCAAAGCGAGAGGATTCCCAATACAAAACCCGCCGGCGTGAGCAAGTCGGCTCCTTTTTATACCTCTGTCTTGCCGTCACGTGACTGCCGTTGAACGTAGGAGGGAGATTTTCATACTAGCCTGTGACCGTCCAAGCAACGCCGGCGTCCGCCAGGTCTTCAAATATCCATACACCAACGCCGTGGCGCCAGGCTATTCATCTCTCAGATAAGCGAGCTTACTACTTTCCTCCCACGCAGGGCCGCCAATGTGACGCTACAACATGTTCCAATGAGGAAACAATGCGGCGATAGATTTAATGCCAACCAGAGAGGGACTCAAGCCCGTTTACTTGTGTATGGCTACCTTTAATGGAAATGACCTGGGCGGTGCAGTTGGGGAGGGTGAGTTGGTGATGGAATTCGGTGAGGATGGAGTGGGCAGCTTTGGTGGAGGAAGCGGTGAGGGCGGTTCGGTGCCCTTCGAGCAGTGGAGGCAGCAAGGCAGTGACGCCAGATGTTGGCGTCTTCTTGGGTTGCGGGGCCACAACGAAATGAGATCCTTTCCCGAACCACTTGCCGGTGGTGCTGCTCGTTTCTCGGTGAAGAACACCAGAGAGATATTTCTGACCAACGACGGAGAAAGAAGCATCAGCGCCTGAGAAAGAAAAGGTGGCAAGGGAGAGGTATTCTAAGAAAAGATCCTCGGGAGAAAACGCAGAGTAATGATATTACACTGAAATACATATCGCTAAATTCCTAGTTTCTTAAAACGATCCGTGAGTGCACAACTTGCTTCAAAGATTTACGTAACATGGTCTAATGTATGTTTCTATTGTTTATACAATCTTGGCTTCATATAAGAATATTTTCTGTTATTTACGTGTAGGTAACGTTTTCATTTCATTTTGATTAAGACAATTTAATTGACATCCACAAGAAAAATTCAAAATCAAAAAGCCATAATATAAATCACTGACATCTTGTAAATTAATTCCCAGCTTTAGGATTTAGTATATATTATGAGAAAATATCATCAGTAAGGTAAGATAAGTTAAGTTGTGTATGTTGAGTACCTTCTAGAGTATTGACTCTACGCCTACACAGATGTAACTTGCTGTCATCATGAATCTGATGAAAAAGAGGTCTAGGAAGTACACATTTCAAATAATCAGAATTGTGGGGAATATTTTGTGGAATTCAAGTTAATGTTGTAAGGTCAACTATAGTTAGTATTCATCCATGTTTCAAAACTTTTTTACTTTTCGGTGAATATTGTCGTCACATTCACCCGCTGACACGAGTAGCTCGAGATACAACCACTGATATCTATCACGCTGATATGGCTCGTGAGGTGATACTGGTCTGTGTGCAAAGAGTTGGTCAAGGTCATTGCACAAATAGTTGGTTGGTTTCGGTTTGTTTTTTTCGTGTTTCCGGGCGCGTCAACTGCTTCGGTCATTAGTCCCGTTAGTGTAGTGCCTGTTTTTTTCTCGGGAGATGGCGGTGATACTCCCCCGCTGGATGGCGAGATCCGGCGCCGACCTACCGTCGGCTAGTGGAGTTTCCCCCTAACCAGGACTCTCCCACCAACGGGGCACCGCCCCAGTCGGGACAAGCTCTAAGCTCCCGACCGGTCTCCCGGAATATGTGGTCGTGTAGTGCATGTTAGTGTAAGTGTGTGTGTAAGGGGAGAGGATAGGACAAGGAAGAGGAAGGACAGATCGCGCGCGGTCCGTTTGGTAGGGTACTGCTCCGGCATTCGCCTGGTGTTGATCGGAGAAACCACGGAAAACTACCGATCAGAGCAGCCGGCCGCTAGAATTCTCCTCCAGATAGCGACTGAATTCGACCTAGCTGAAAAGCTAGTATCGAAAATCCTGCCGCCGTCAGGACTCGAACCTAGGACCTCCCGGTTAGAGACACTGCAATGACATCAGTTGATGCACTGAGCTACCGCAACCGGTACAAATAGTTGGTCAAGCTAGCTCGAGGGCATTAGATATCGTCTGGATGGCGCTTACAATGCACTCAGTAAGCTCTTGCGACGGACAAGGTTTTATCTATGGGGAAGGAATTAAGAATAAGATGTAAGGTACAAGGATAAAACACTGTGTGTTAGGAATGCACAACATGCCACAACATACAACGTGCATGCCTTGCCCGGAGTTCAAACACACAAATCGGATGTTAACGGGCGCCATTTGTGGCTTTTACCCAAAAGCCACAAATTACGACCAGGTTGTCGCAATTGGATCCGAATCCGTGACCCTTCACACCGAGGCTGACAAGAAGCGCACACTTCAGCAATTTCGACTACTCAGTGAATATCAGGCTGTCAGAAAGACGCCGCGTCGTAGCATTTCCTCCTGAAGAAGGCGTCTGAATGACGGCCGAAACGTTGGCACCCGTGCCTAGGACGCCGAATCTCCCGGACAGCTGACTACGGGCGCGGATGCCTACGCTTTCGGCTACGCAGGTCGGCGGGTAGGTATTTTTCACATAGGTTACTCGTTAAGTGTCCTAACACAGCGGCAACCCAATGGTCCTTATAGCCTTCTTCAGCGCTCCCATCTTCGCAGCGTCATCCCATCTCCGCCGCCGCGGGCAGTGCGTGCAAGGCGAGCCCTGGCGGTTCCGCGGCGTTGCGTGTCGGGTTCCCAACAATAATCTCTGTTCTTCAATCCATTTATCCTGCAGCGCCAAGTGCCAAGGTCTCTCGCTGGCCATGTCCCTCGTCGCACCCCAAACAGAAGGTCCGGGAGGTGGGACGGCGCTGCAGGCCTTCCGACACGACGTCCGGGCTGCCTCTATTCATTGATTAGTGATTCAGGTCATTACTCCCGTAAGTGTAGTGCATGTTTATCATGGGAGCTGACAGTGATCATCCCCGATGGATGGTAAGATCCGGTGCCGACCCACACGTCGGCGAGCGAATTTTTTCCCGGACAGGTATCTCCCACATGCGGGGCACCGCCCCGGCCGGGACAAACTCTATGCTCCCGATTGGTCTCCCCACATGTGGGGTAGCGTATGTAAGTGTGTGTGTGTGTGTGTGTGTGTGTGTGTTAGGGGAGAGGATAGGACAAGGAAGAGGAAGGAAAGATCGCGCGCGGTCCGTGGCCCGTTTGTTAGGGTACTGCTTCGGCATTCCCCTCGATTTGACCGAAGAAACCACGGAAAACTACCGTTCAGAGCATGCTCCTCCACCTGGGCCCGTACATAGCTCGGGACACTGTCACATCGCTGTGTTTGCGCATCCCCGCCTCAACTGTTTTCACTTCGCTGACTCCTTAGGCCCTTCCGTGTCCCCACCTTCTTTTTTTCCACCTCCACCACTCCATCCTTCCAAATCTCTGCTCGCCACCGACTCTCCTCGCTACCCTCTCCTTTCCCCAGTCAGCTCCACTTCACCATTCTTTGGCCAACTTTTATCCATCGTTTTAACAATTCATCTCCATCCCTGTTTGACCCTCCATCCAGGCATCAGACACTGCTTGACTTGATGGTCTTCTCATCAAACACCGTCAATGTCTCACCCCTCAGGGACAAGTACCGGTCGTCTACCATCCCTTCGGCAATTTCTACCCACTGAGTCGACAAGTCACCGTGTTCGGTAGAAGCAAGTGGAGATTCCCATAATGTCACCCTGGGTCGTTCTCCGAAAGTTGCTGGCAGAAAAGACATCAGTGGATCGGAATTAAATTGAGAGAAGTATCGAATTCTCATCAAGTATTTCAAGAAACAGAAAGGGGGAGGAAATATTTCGGGAGAAAAGGGCTTTCTATGTTTTGGGTGCCTCACCAGTTTGTAATTTTCTTGTCACATCGAGAATAAAATATCTCGTAGAAGAATATTTAGATCCATATCCATTGAACTGATGACAGTGGCAATGTGATGGACAAAGCAAAATCCAATCTTGGTTCAAAAATATGAAATCCAACGGTGCACCGCTGGATTCGTCCTTTACTTATTCTTGGCCACAGAACTTGTGTGTGTGTGTGTGTGTGGAGAGAGAGAGAGAGAGAGAGAGAGAGAGAGGGAGAGAGAGAGAGAGAGAGAGAGAGAGAGAAAGAGAAAGAGAGAGAGAAAGAGAGAGAGATTTTAATGGTAATTCACTAAATGTAAACGATTATATACATCACAAGGAAAAGTTACTACGAAAAGTCTCGTTTACATCCCTCTTTTCCCCTCACCGGAAGCATAAAAATTTGATGATTAAGTCAATATTAGCTTTTCCTTGACCTACTAGTCAGACTTTTTGAGAGCGCTCGCAGTATTGCAGCGGTTTACGACCTAAAAAGAATGCCAGCAACGTCTTTCATCAAAATGATGAATTGTGCAAACAGATAAGATGGAGAGTTCTATCAAAAACAATTTCCCTAAATTTCTGTGTATCTTCGAAACTCATTGAACTTCCTCTTTCTTTCGGCTTAAAATTGTCTGAAACAAACATTTTAATGATCCACATTAAAGATCAAGTCCGATACAAGAAATACACAACACCGAGTGGATTCCTTTCACAGTACATAAAATTGCCATATACATTGAGTAGTTCTGTAATTAATCGCTTTTAGCTTGGTGTTAAAACTTTTTTTCTTTAAATTTCGAGCAATTAAGAAGGATAACATTTAAAAATTTGTTTGAAAGATAAAAAATACTTGGAAAATCTCGTTCAAAGTTATTATTTTGTTTGTGAACTATGGAGATGGGCTATCCTGATGAATAGTTAACTAAACTTCAACGCTTCTTTAAATGCACTTCAATGAATTCATCACGGATTCACAATCTAGTACATGATTGTCCAACTTTTGGCATTTACTGTGAAAGGTTAAGCGAAATTAGTCAATAGTGAAAGTCCCTTTCCTCCATGTCGGAAGAGAATATTGTGCGCCTGGAACACGCGCCCTGCTGGGTTCAACACCCCCTTTAGTGTACAAACATAGGTTAAGTTTAAATTGAAGGATTTTTTCTAGTAAATTTAGAAATTCAAAATGATCCCCGCCGACCTGGATGGCGGAGGTGGCTAAGAGCGAGTACCGACTCAGCGCTTCGGTCTGAAGGGACGCGGGTTCGAGTCCCGCCTTGGGCATGGCTGTTTGTCCCTTGACTTTGTGTGTGTTATCGCGGAGGGCCTCGCGTTCTGCTGACCCCAGATCAGAGGAGCCCGCAAATGTTTGTCTAGTGTATGGTCGAATATGCGTCCCTTCGGGACGTAAAGGGCAACCGGCTGTCGGCTGGATAAAAGCCCTAGGGAAAAAAATGATCCCCATGTGTTTTACTGCGTGATGCATGGTACAACTTGATATCACGCATTGTTCCATGCCCCGTTTCAGAGCAGCCGAGATCAACAATACGAGCTCACTTGTGGATCGCCCGAGTAAAGAATGTTTTTTTTTTCGCCCGAGTGAAGGATGTATGGCCCGCAACCATAAGGGGTTAAATTGGTTGTGGCCCAGGAGGCCTTGCTGACTGGACACCCCTGATCTAGTAAGCTTCTTTAAGCTTTTTCAACACGGAATTCCATTTTCAGGTTCAACTTTTTTGGAAATGTACTAACAAGGCCCTAATTTTTCATTCAAGAAAAGTGACTGTACCTGATAAAATTATTTCTCATATACTTGCTAATCATTTTATTCTTCTTTTTACGCAAGCTGCTTGTGCAGGAATATATGAAATTGTTGAAAGATTTTTAAAGGTAATGTGACTAAATAGAATACTTGGGCAAAAAAAATGCTTTGAAAGAAACCCGCGCCAGCATGCCAACTTCGGCTACGCAAATTGGCTATTTACTTATTTTCTCATTCATAGACTTCTATTTATTATAGTTATATTTTCCCCTTCTTATGTACGAAACTATGAATTCCATTATATGAAGTCTCTCTCCTTTTTTCTTTCTCTTTCGTATTTTCTACTTCATTTTCATTTGTTTCCCTCCTCTCATTTTTCTCTTCTCTTCCATATCTATACATTGATGCTGTTCGGTCCTAAGCCGCCATCCTGACTGAGGTTTTCTGGGTTTACTCAATCGCTTAAGACGCATGCCGGGACGGTCCCTAGTTTTGCACTCCCAGATGTAAATGTACAGATTGCCCTCCCCTCTTATATTTTACTACCCTGTATTAATGTAAATTCAGTGGTTAGGCGGAAGAGCAGATCCTATAGCCGGAGCCTCGTCATTAGAAAATACATTATTATTATTATTATTATTATTATTATTATTATTATTATTATTATTATTATTATTATTATTATTATTATATAAAAAACCGAATCTGCAGTCCTGGACCGGTCCTTATATCTTTCGCGTACGATCTCCACCGGAAATCCCGTTCTGTCCGCACTTGTTGGTCGCGCAGCCTATGCATCCCCTCCCCCTCGCAATATCCAACGATTCTTCCGTGCGGTCGCCGTCATAAGCCACCTGACGCGCGCCCAGGGCGGGCGGGCGGGCGGGCGGGCGGGCGGGCGGGCGGGCGGGCGGGCGGGCGGGAGTTCTCGCAGATGAGCTAGCATGAAGGGCGATGAAGAGTGACGGTGGAGGAACCGGGGAGGGGCTGAATGTGGAGTAAGTGAAGTGATAGTGGGAGCGGGCGCGGGAAATTGATCGGCGAAGGCGAGAGGGCGAGGGTGACGATGAGGACATGTTGAAGGTGAAGGTGATGGTGATAGTGATGATGGTGGAGATGAGGACGAGAGTGATGGCGAGGCCAGGGCGAGGGCGAGGGTGTGGTGAGGATGAGGGGGATTTGAGGACGAGAGCGAGGGCGAGGGCGAGGGCGAGGGCGAGGGCGAGGGCGAGGGCGAGGGCGAGGGCGAGGGCGAGGGCGAGGGCGAGGGCGAGGGCGAGGGCGAGGGCGAGGGCGGGGGCGAGGGCGAGGGCGAGGGCGAGGGCGAGGGCGGGAGCAGGGAGCGAGGGCGAGGGGGAGGGGGCGAGGGCAGGCGAAGGCGAGGGCGAGGGGGAGGGTGAGGGCGAGGGCGAGGGCGAGGGCGAGGGCGAGCAAGGAGGGAAGAGCAATAACGAAGGCAAAAGGCGCGGCACAAATTGTGGAGAAGCAAGCGAATGAGGAGGAATCGAAGCAATTTCAGCAGAAACAACAGTACGTGGGGAAGGTGTTGGAGGCGAAAGAGGAGAAGGCGTAGGCAGTGGCGTAGGCGGGGCGGACGTGACGTGGGTGAAGCAGGAGGAGGGGGATCACGAAGGCAGTGGACGGGGAATCAGGCGTGGGAGAGCGAGCGAGAGCGGTGCCTGTGCGGGAGCGAAGAAGGGGGCCAGGACGGGAACGGGAGAGAGCGGGTCGGGTCGGGTCGGGTCGGGTCGGGTCGGGTCGGGTCGGGTCGGGTCGGGTCGGGTCGGGTCGGGTCGGGTCGGGTCGGGTCTTGGCCTCTTGGCGGGGCGGGGCGGGGCGGAGGGGGTGGGGTGGGTCGGGGCGGAGCGTGTCGGGCGGGTCGGGGCAGGTCGGGGGCGCGGGGGGCGGGGCGGGGCGGGGCGGGGCGGGCGGGGCGGGTGGGGCGGGGCGGGCGGCGGCGCGGAGCGGGGCTGGGCGGAGCGGGGGAGGGTGGGGCGGGGCGGGGCTGGACGGGCGATGGGACGGGGTGGGGCCGACGGGGCGTGGGCTGGGGCGGGGGCGGCGGGGAGGCGGGAACGGGCAGACGAGCAATCGCGCGCCCTGCGGGGCCGACGCCCGCCACCGGATTTTAATCCCCAAAACAAAGATTGCTCTAAAACAATAAACACCCGCCCCTGCCACTCCCCCGCCCCTCATCCATCACGCGTGCGCTTCGTTTTCATTTTCCGACGCACGATGAGTAGGGGGCTGCCTTGGGCTTCCCTCTGGAGCAAGTGGGTCGGAGACTGTCTAATATTCTTAAACTGTTCAGAAAGAATAAAAATAACAAGCTTTAATTGCATAGCTCATAGTTCATAATAAAATGTTTCTCTGATATTTTTTTCTTTACTCCACAGTACAATGGAAACAATGAACTAAGTGTAGAACGTTTTTCATAGCATCAACATGTCTCTAAACTTATCAATCCTTTGCTCTACGAAAGGAATTAAAAGTTTGATATGCGAAAACATTGTTTAAGTGTTTTATTAAACTTTTTTCAATAAATATATTTTGAAAGGGAATGCAAATACATCTTGAATGAAATATAAACAAGAAATTCTATGTCAATGCGATTTACCCCTAAAATATGAGTTCCTTCAATTGCGCCATACATAACCACTGATACTTGCTTGTTCCATACCTTAATTTAAAATATAATGAATTCGCCCATGTTAATGTCTTCTGATGAGATCTTTTCGAGATGAATTTCCAATAATCCATTACAAGTTATGCATTTAAATAAGTTATTGAAGGATATAGATACATACGTACCTAAAATACCTGAATTGGACTCCCAAATACCTTAATGCAGAATTCAAAGGTCGAACTGAAAAGGTTCACAAGATCGATTTTCGTTAATTCCCTTCAGTTGAGAAACTCTCCTTTGACCTACTACAGTGAATATGAAACATAAATCATATTCACAAATAACATTCTCGTTCTTGCAGGGGATGAATCGCATCACATAAATATATATAAATTTTTCATTATTTTCTTTTAGCTTCCTGCAAAAGCCGTTGTGCTTTCCGTAAAGCGAAGTATGTTGTTAGTCAGTTAGTTGTTAGTAAGTTAGAATTGTTAATTTGGACTTATTAGAAATCGTGTTGAATTACATGAAGAAATAGACAATGGAATACTTTCCGTAATGTAAAATAAGAATATTTTCTTCACTAAGACTAACTAGGTCTGGTAGAGGCATTATTTCATCCAAATCTGTTTTGAAAGCCAAATCTGTTTTGTAATGTAAAACATATGAATGAAAAATTAAAAAATCTTGAAATGATCTTCATGTACTACTTTACTGGCACCTTATTGGTGCAAAGATGTATCACTGCAATTACTATTATTTTTATCATACATTTCAAAATTAATAAGAATAACGCCATTATATGATTTTGTTATAGCTAGAAGAACCGGGCAATTTTTCCACAGTTTTTCGCAAACTTCTTATGGCAATGTTTCAGGTGTCATTGGATCGAGCGAAGAAAAAAATCCACAATCATTTTTTACATATTACTACGGTGTTTTAGGAATTGGCATTTTTGATTAAGCTTCTCAGTGTCAACCGTGTAAAAAACGACAATTTTATTACAAAATTAAATTACAGTCCATATTACAAAAATATCCTGACGTGCTTCATTAAAACGAATCACCAGTTTCAACTTAGCACAACGAAATCGAGCTTTCAACTCACAAAATTGTTCGTAACATTCATAGGTAGGTTATCACTAGACATCGGATGTTTAGGGAAATGCCTATTTTTTTCTAGAGAACTTATTTAAAGGCTGATAATATATGTCCACGAATCATGACAAATGATGACATATGACGAATTTTATAATGCTTATTTTTGCTTATTTTAGCATAAATGCCTATTTTTTGCATAAATACCTTTTTAGGACTTTTTTGCCTTTTATTTATTATATTTATATACAATGCTAAGATATCGGAAAATCGGCGATGGTCCAACGTGACCATTCATTACGAAACCTTCAATTCACGTCTTGAAATTTAAAATTACGAGAGAATTCCTGAAAGTATACCAACTGATTTTTCTCCATTTCCCTATTTCATAAATACCAGCCATGATCTGAGAACATGGACGATTGACAATACACCGAGGGAACCGAAATTTTAAGTGGAAATAAATATAAATTCCCAGAAGGTTTTATAGTGTTGCTAGTGTTGGACTGCTAAAATATATGACAGTAACATCGTTCAGATATCCTTCTCCGCATTCAAACTGATTTTGTCTCCCAGTCGTCGCAAATTTGAAATTGTGATTCTTGAAAGTTGACTGGTAATATGTGAATATTACTGGTTAATGGAAACTATTAAGAATAAAATGTAGAAGAGTCATAAATATGTAAATATAGTTTTACATTAAAATATACGAACTGGTTTTGTGCATTTAAGCTTACAAAATAATATATAAAAAAATTACAATTTTCCATTTTATTGTGTATGTAACTTATGACAGTGCCTTTTTCCTCCTTATTCTTGACTTTTCAGTGCCTTTTTATGCGCCTAAAAGACGATTTTTTAGTGCCTAAACATCCGATGTCTAGTTATCACTTCGATTTAGTTGAGTGCAACAGCTATGTATTCCTAAGTCGTGTGAATAAATATTATCATACACGTATTAAAGTGTATGCTAATGAACGCAACGAACATTAGTCAGAAGGCGCTCCGTGCTCCAGCGGGAAAATTAGACGCGTACATCGCGTGCACGTCGCTCAATACTCCCCCCTCCACTCGCCCGCGCACGCGTGTGTGCGTCCGAAGCGGCCGGGGCCGTAATTATCCGCCTGATCAAAGACGATCCGCCCCCTCCTCATCCCCTCCCCTCCCCTCCCCCCGCCCCGACCGATGGAACCGCGAGCGGCGAGGAAAGTATTGTGTCCGGTGAAGTTTGAAGCGACGCTCCACTGTGGCCCGAACTGGGGAATACGCGGACACAAATATTTTTGATATCGTAAGCTTCCACGGCCAGAGTCATGATCTGTGCTGTTCGGGTGACGCCGCGTCGAAGGCTGGGGTGACGACATTTCGACCGACATATCGCGGTCCTCTTCATAGCAGTACAGCCCTGAAGAAGACCGCGATGTGTCGGTCGAAACGTCGGCACCCCAGCCTTCGACGCGGCGTCACCCGGACAGCCCAGATCACAAATATTTTTCTTCAATAAAATGATTCGGCCTCGGTAGCGTAGGGGGTTCTAATACGAAAAACCGTAATTTTGTGTTAGAACGTAATTTATGGATGGCAAAAGGGAACAATGCCCACTTCCAAACATTTCAAACTACATGTAATATTACTTCAAGTGTCAATGAAATGTTGGTCGAAACAGAAATTACTTTCAAAAATAGGTTATTAACAGCAAATATCGCCCGAATCGAAAGAATATGTGCAACCGTTTTAATAAAAATTCCCTGTGCATGTGAATCTTGAGCAAAATAATGCACAACCCTATGAAAGAGAGCTGGGAACATGAAATATTCGTCAGGGTTCTTTCCATGTGTGTTTGATTCATGTAAATGAGTGACTTGCGGAAAGTAGTTATTTACGTAATTAGTACGTAACAAGTGAATATTTGGCATACGAATGAAATGTTGACGGACGAGGTGGAGACAAGTCATTTTAAAATGGGTACGCCAAATACACATTCGCACAAGTACTTTTTTTTTGTGTGAACAATTCATGGAAACTTACAAGCATATACTCTTAACATCAATACTAAATTTGCGAGGCGATAGCCGCATAAATGTAGTCATTCCATGTTGCCCCAGTGTTTTGTTTACTTGACAGCACCCAGTTGTACGCATATGGCAAAGTATTTTCCCGCACGCGTTCCGTAGAGTAAAGAGCGATTTTCCTAAGGATGAGCCAAAGTGACAGCTACTGCTGGCAACGTAAGTGAAGGTTCTGTGGTCGTTGTGCCCTTGAGCCCATTAGACTCCCTTCCCGCATTCGTTCGTTTGCAGTTGGCTAACTTGCAAATGGCTTCGACACTTCCTTTTGTGGTGTCATTGTCCGCCAAAAATATAGGGCGCCGCGAGAAATAATTGATATTAGGAAGTGCAGTGTAATGTGCTCTTCTGTAAAACTTCTTTATCCTTTATATATTACATTGAATTTACTTTTTGTGTGATAAATATTATGTTTATTTTAAAACCGAGACTTGAATGGAGATGCTTACCGGTGCACGTGTTTCCGGCGTAAAATCATTTTTCTTTCTATTTACATTCGTGGCAGTTATCTTTTACTGATTGTGAGAACATGTTAAGAGATTTTCCACATACGTAATTAAATGTAAATATTTCCATGACTCTCGTACGTGCATATACCTCAGCGAAACTCTTAGACTTCTTCGTAGGGATGTTTTCACAGGAGCCATTATCACTTTACGAAGAGGCGTCGCTGAACAGCTGTCGCGGCGGAGGGATACTTCTCTGAAATAATGTGATGTTCACTTGTTTTCGCGAACTGTCACTTTGGCTCATCCTTAGGAAAATCGTTCTTTAAAAGCTTTCCAATCAATAAACAGGGTCTCATCATGCACTACTCGGACCAGGAGCGGTGGCTCAGTGTATCAACTGATGCCAGTGCAGTGCCTCTGACTGGAAGGTCCTAGATTCGAGTCCCGACGCGGCAGGATTTTCGACACTAGCCTATGAGCTAGGTCAAATTCAACCCCAAGTGAATGACGGAGCAGTACCCGAACAAACGGGCCACGGCCGCGCGTGATCCATCCTTCCTCTCCCTTGTCCTATCCTCTCCCATTGCACACACATACACTAACATGCACTACACTACCACACATGCCGGGAGACCGGTCGAGGACTTAGAACTTGACCCGGCTGGGGCGGTGTTCTGTTGTTGGGAGATACCTGATTGGGGAAAACCCCGCTAGTCGATGATAGGTCGGCGCCGGATCTCTCATCCAGTGGGGGAAGATCACCGCTACCTCCCGACGAAAAACATACACTACACTTACGAGACTAATAACCTCATTAGTTGACGCGCCCGTAATAATCTCTCAATCAACTAGTTTCCGTGCATCAGTGCTGAAAATATAATTTTGTCCTCCATGGCATCCTTCATGCCACCGTCCGCTGCCGAGCCGCAGGTGGCTACAATAGAAGAGGATGTAGGGCGATCGGTGGGAGAAAGGATTGTCTGTACGTTTGCGCCAGGTTGAGCGCTGGCGTGAACTTCATTACGTCTCTTTCAAAAGGGCGACTTCCAGTGAAGGGCTGCCACCGCCTGCCCCGAGAGGATTTCGTGCGGCGTATATGCACTCGGTCACGTACTGGCCTGCACAGCCTATTGTGTCTGTTAAGAGCAGGTTATGCAGGGGGACATTTTGGGGAGAATTATAAGGCAAATTTGTAATCTGGAAATGTACATTGCTTTTCACACTGGTCAGGAGTCGATATGGCAGCCAATAATCGTTTCAATGGTTTGATTTCGCAGCTGGAGAGTGCGATTGACCGAAAAGTTTTCAGAGCTAATAACCACAAGAACGTGACTCCTGCGCGACGTACTAGCGTACAGGTTTTTGTCTATTGTAGAGAGTCTTAGGTGATTATTTTGGGCGAGTATGATGAAGTTGTAAAATGGTAGATTTCGTTGTTTTATTGCAAAATTACTTAAAAAGAATTTCTGTAACAATTTTTAAGTGTCCCACTCGTTTGTTTTCTCAGGAACTGAAAGTGACGAAACATAATTTGTTGCCAATCTATGGAAATTGATGCAACATTGTTTCCATCGAGTCACTTAGCTATGAATTTTGCTATTCAGTATGATGAATCAATGGCTGGAATGCTTCCAATAGTAAAGACAATAAAACTACTATTACTATTTCTATTATTATTATTATTATTATTATTATTATTATTATTATTATTATTATTATTATTATTATTATTATTTATGCTTTTACACCGAAGATTAACTTCTGCCCACTGAAGCCTACAGTTATAACAAAATCCGGTGACACCAAGATTCAATAATCTTAAAGAACTTTCATACAAACCTGACCGTAATGATTCACGCTCATTAAAAATATCCTCCAAAATTGAATTCAAGGGAATACGATTCTTTTACAGATATCCGGTTGTCGGTAGGGTTGGCTATGTTTGTAATGGAACAATATTAATGAAATGCAGGAATAATAATTGAACATTTTAAAGAATTTACCATTTGTAAGATTGGTGCGTGGATCGTTATTAACATTTTTAATAATGATTTATGTAGTATATAACGAACACTAAAAAGAACAAAGCGTTCAGAAATGCACAATATTGTAACATACGTACTACTTTTTAATGAGAGATGAAAGGAAAAACAAACAAACAAAACCACACCAAGATCTCTCTTGTCTACAAAAATATTGATTTGAAACAAATAAAACACGAGAACAAACAACAACTTTGCGCAGAAACATTTCCTTCTTCCAAAATTTCCTGCGACAATTACTTTCCCTAAAATATGAATTGATCGCAGTCCACAACTCTTTATATGAATAAAATGCATCGTTTGTCTATTGTTTACTCGTTCCCTTTATAAAATAACTTTAGTAAACTCATCCACTGAGGCATTCTATAGACCTTTTACCTGTGGGCTCTCCTGCCAGCGTTTTGAATGTGTGTCCTTTGTTTCCAAAACCAGTTTCAAATATGAATTCTCTCTAAAGACTTCCATTTATTGATTAAATGGCCAAATAAATTACAAAACACTCCTGTGTATCAAAAAGGAAAACGAATATGAAACAATTTACATGACAAAATAAGCTTGTTGAATTGCTCTGCGGCGTTATCTGCTTTGCTGTAGAATGAGTAAATGGAAACACCTGGTCACTTGATTTGCTGTTTCGTTTCGAAGCACGCCTGACATTCGGAACTATCATTCGTAGGTTGATGTTGTCACGGCGATGTCTGACAGACCACTTCCTGGTCTGTCCTGAGCGTGTCAACGGAACTGTTCACAATGGAATTCATCGATTCTAGAGCCATTTCTACACCCACATGTGTAACTGAAGTAGAGATATGGAAGTTCCAGCAAACAGCAGATGAACTAGTGTTTTCTATAGTAGGTCCCACTTAGAATAATAGAAATAATACATAAATTCAAATATTTGTATCAACTTTAGAAATGTCTTTGTAGCAAACTTAAAATGAAACTGACAACCTTTGTGAGGCTGACGAAAATTAAATGAAAATAATGCCCTGTTCTTCTAAAATTTTAAAAGTATATTAAATGACACTCAAGATCAATTTATGTGTAAATAGGCTTAACGATTCCACAAAATTCAAAAACTAAATACTCCGTCAAAATATTTCGAAGTTATTTATGCCAAAACGTTCCGAAGGAAAAATTTTGTAATGCGTGTCTTTGATGCAATAAATTGGGCAAGCGGAAAATATTCTTTCATCGGTAGTTATTTTTTACTGTTGAAGTTGCCTGTGATATTCTGGTATAAGTTTATTCCGTAACCACTTAATCAGTATCTATTTATTACATTTTAATTTTGCTTCTTTATTAATAAATGCTTGTGTATTAGGAGGAATATCAAGACCAGCTTCTTCTATTAGCCATTTGTCTTCCTTCGACATTTTTCGCTTGCCAGATTATGTATCGAAATACTTTCCCTCTAGCGACCCACGTTGTAAACTCGTAGGTCGGGTGATCTGTACGAGATAGCATAGTTATCAAAAATAAATAAATAAATAAATAAATAAATAAATAAATAAATAAATGTCTTTATTGGTGGCGAGGCTCAGGCTATTTAGCCTGCTCTTCAGCCTGACCACAAATATAGATCGCGTAACATTGACGTAACTTAGAATTTCTTAGAATTAAGACGCCATCAAATTTGAAGCATACCCCAAAATTAAAACACGTTTTGAGAAAACAGAAATACTTTCGTGTTTGTTAAATCATTATAGTAACTGACACACGAACTTTTTCAATAATAATGAATTTTCCTTTTTATTTCTTGTCGAGCTCCACAGCTTAGTAACTTTATGCAACTTATTAAAAGTTGTAATACGGAGTAGGTGGTAAAATCCTCCAAAAAAAGTATTTTGATTGAAACAGAAAAATACACTTTTCCATGTAACTAGTAGATTACTGCAATGAATTCATGCATAAATTTAATATACATAACTCAAGTTTAAAAAATGTAGTCTTTAAGTCAAGAATTAATGAACGTTCCGAATTTATGAGTCATTCCCACACAATGAATTACTCTTTTCAATTGTATTTGCTTTGCTGGAATGATAAAATCAATAGCGTGGACATCATGGTAAGAGTAATAGGATTTTCAATTAATCAAAGTGAAAAATCGCAGTTCCACTTTCTCAAGTTCCCCACTGACTATTTCACCTTTATTCACATCGTGGGAAAATGTTGAGAACGATGCACGTAGAATATTAGTAAACTACACAAGGAAGTACAAATTTTACGAGATATTATGCGTTCATACAAAATGAAAAGTAAAATGAGAACAAGTTCATTTGTATTCAACTAATGGAATTTTGCGAATGCTCTGGAATGTCTGGAACCACTGTGGTCCCACAGCACGTAATCATTTTGCAATTGCCTAGAGCACAATATCATTTTGCCTACAAAAAAGTCAATATTTGACGACGGATGCAACATTGATGATGCCGGAACGGCGTCTCTCGGTACGCCAAGAATCCATTGACTCTCAACATGGCTGACGACTTCATGTTTCGTTGTGGAAGTCTATGACGTCATTTGGGCATGAGGACCTTTTGTAATAGAAAATGCAACATGGTACAATCGGCTTCAATTCCCTTCGGATGGAGGACGTACGAATTTTTCCTTCATGACGGCGGCCACGGTCAAATACAAGAAATCGATTACGACAATTCGATTCGTTAATTATTACACCATTTAAGTCGCTAATTTATATTATTATTAAAAAAACTCTCATATCTGAGAAACTGCATTCCCTTCCGAGGAGCATGAAATTCCGCTCTGCTTCCTCCGTTTCCCTCTCACGTACTCGCTCGAGAAAATGCGACATGCACCGGCTTTAATTGTCTTCTGAAGGAGGACGGACCAATATGACCAATATGACCAATATGACCAGCATATGACCAATATGACCAGCATGACCAGCATGACCAATATGACCAATATGACCAATATGACCAATATGACCAATATGACCAATATGACCAATATGACCAATATGACCAATATGACCAATATGACCAATATGACCAATATGACCAATATGACCAATATGACCAATATGACCAATATGGCCAATATGACCAATATGACCAATATGACCAATATGACCAATATGACCAATATGACCAATATGACCAATATGACCAATATGACCAATATGACCAATATGACCAATATGACCAATATGACCTATATGACCTATATGACCAATATGACCAATATGACCAATATGACCAATATGACCAATACGGCCAAAATGACCAAAATGATCAAAATGACCAAAATGACGTACCATGACTTCGTCCATGGTCAAAATCACGAATTCGATTTTGACAGTTCGGCACCCTAATTGCTACATCATTACACTAATCTATTTATTAATAAAATATATTTTATTTCTGATAAATTGTATTCCCTTCCGAGAAGCGTGGAAATCCGCTCTTCTTCGTCGCTTCCCCCACGAGGTACCCGCTCTTGGAGAATGCGGAGGCCTCCCCGCAATATTTCAACCAGAGACCTACTTAGCCCGCAGTTCCGCGCCCGCCTGCGCTAATATTTTATTCAAATGCCGTCATTGAAATTTGCTGCCGCGTGAAAAAGCACCACTGGATGAGAAATGAGTCTGTCCGCCCATTTATGAAGCGGCGGCTGCTTGGTGTCCGGTTGGCGTCCGGTTGGTGCCCGGTTGGTGCCGGACGTCGCACGTGTCACCCGCATGTTGGACGGCTCGTGGCATGCGACTGTGTCACGGATGTCTCCTGGGTGGTTGAAAGGACGGGTGGCAAAGGATCGCTAGGGTGAAGGTGAGTTGAAGTTGACTTATGTGAAGGGGAAAGAGGTTTCTCCAGAATGGAAATGTGGAAGTGAAGCGGTGGGAGATGTAAAGTATCATACTTGTATTCATCGGAGAATTTGAAAGGCAATTGCTTCACTTAATATGGGCAACAGTTTATTATTTCGCACAGTCAATCAGTCGGGAAATTTCTACTCTAAGAAACGGACGTTTTCCTATTGACGTAGAAAATGAAAACGATCTTTTCAAACTTCTTACATAAATGGGACATGGTAACTTCCTCTGCAGAAGCTGGGAGAGAATGTTTTAACGTGCAAAGTAATAATGCATTTCATTGCATCGCAATCATTCTCCGAAATCATTCTTAAATCTTTAATGTTTTTGGCACTCATTGAGTGTCATGAGCTATCTGTAAGGAATAAAATCAGTTTCTTCAAATTTCTGTGAATGTTTTCCGTTCACGTGTAATTATTCTCTCATCGTTCATGCTCGCTCATACATTTATTTTATTATCCGATTACTAAAATTATCCTCTTACATTTTTTTCTTTCTCTCAGATGGCTTTATAAAAATTGTGTGGGAATGGAATTTCGGATCAAAAGCAAATCTTCACACATATCGGAAAATACTAGAACGTGGACGAAAATATGGAACATTCTGGCGACATTACGACACGCAAAGTACAACACAGAATTATATATTTGATAAAATAATGTAAGCGGTTCGTTTCAAGTGGATTAGAAAAGGCGGGATTGTGTAAGGAATAAGAGAATATTGAGTAGCGCAAATTAACAGCAGTTAAAGAGGAAATCACGAAGGACAGTTTCGGCTGTAAATTGTGAAGTTAACGAAAGAGGAAACAAACATTTCCATGTTACCAAAATTAAAGTTAAAATAATTGAAGAATCACGGCTCATTCCGAATTCTCAATCATGTACAATGCTCAACGTAGAATACCAACTTTTCCAACAAAAAAAATCCCGCGGTTTCCCTTCTCAATTACAGCTACAGGTTACCTCTCAGAATGCAATCTTGGTAAAATATGTGAAACCAACGTATAATTCGCTCTCGACTCCCGAAAGAAATTTTCCGCCGTGATTTTGAGCATTGTTAGGAAATAAACCTTACTTTTATTAAATATTCAACATTTCCTACATCCCGTATTCATAATTTACCTCCCTTAATAAAAGTATCTTACAAAATTATAGAAACAACTGATATCAGTTTTAGGATGTCCAATTCTATCAGTTAATAATTGTACACAAATTTAACACTTTTAAGACAATCGTATCGATAAGAAATAAAATAATTTTTAAAAATAAAGAGGAAAAATGAAGAGTTGTGATTGCGGACTTATTGTAATTTGATAATAAATTTACTCCCCTTTGTTTATTTTATTTATACTATTATGACTTCTCAATCATAAGTAACTTTTATATTCTTTTGTAACGCAATACAAAGTCTTTACATTCATGACGGATTCAACTGTCGATAAGTACTTCTTTTATTTCTATTAACAATTGACAAATTTAATTTTCATGAAGTACACGTATGTCTAGTAAATGCGATCCGTTAACATAATATCAAATAGGCGGTGGGGGTGGGGTGCCAAGGGGAGCGCGAGTGGTGAGGGTGATGGGGGCAGTGAAGGCGACGTGGTCGGCGGGGGAGGTATGGTTGGTACAGCCGCGGCGCAACGGTGGCGATGGAGGCGGTGGAGGCGGCTTTCGCGGCGTGGACAGCCGAGGCGGAATGCGATTCGTGGATTGCGGGGACACCGGAAGAGGCAGGGTGGGCAACGGTGATGGCAAAGGTGACATGGGATGCTGGGGCGGGGAGGACGGAGAGTACAGCGAGTACGGCGTGTACGGCGGGGACTGTGGGGACGGCGGGGACAGCGGGGACGGCGGGGACGGCGGGGACGGCGGGGCGCCGGGGGCTGCGGGGGCGGCGGGAGCGATGGAGTCGGACTGAGAATCGTGGGCAGTGGGGACAGCAGAGGCGGCAGAGAGGGCAGGGGAGCGCTGTAGTTTGGCGGGAGGCGTGGGCGGTGTGGGCGGTGTGGGCGGCGGCGGGGGCGGGGGCGGCGGAGTCACCGGAGGCCACTGAGGGCCGCACGAGGGTTACTAATAGGCCGAGCACCGAGCGGCTCAGCATTTCTCATGAGCTTTGCACCGCCAAGATTAATGAGCACAATTTTCTTTCCATGCATAGTTAATAACTCACCGTACAGCCGGACTAACGAAAATGGCAAATCGTTAGCAGCATTTGTCATGCGTCAAAGCACGCTGAGCCGGCGCCATCCCAACAGCAGATGCTCGGGGACCACTTGTTGTGTGACTGGCGCACGCAGCCGAGTAGAAAAACGCCGCCGCGGTAGGAAAATGTGCACGCTGCGAACATCGGTCGAGGTTGCTCTGCTACCTACGGGTTATTCTTCTGTTTGTAGCTAATTATGTTGCCTCGGACAAGTTCATTATGTTCTGACAGAATATATTAGTGAGGGCATCAAGCTAGCCGAAATAAATTATTGAAACAATTGAATCTGACGGGTAATTTATTCAGCATATGACGTATCTCAACTGCACGCTCCTAGTGCCGGTAAGGTGCACTCTACCAATTGCACGAAGTAATACATTATGTTTATTGTTTTAGTGGAATGATCGTGCCATATTTGAGGAAAACTACCCCAGCAAATGCATTTGTACTAATGGATGTGATATTACGGCGCGATCACGTTTTTTAATATTATTTACCTAATGAAAATTGATTATTAATTATTCTCAGTTGTCATTTTATTTGTGTACCGTTCCAAAATGATTTGTTTACCAAGTTCTGTCGAATTTATTAATAACTAAAAATAATTCAATATTTAAACATTTAATTAATGTTTTTACTTATGTATTATCATGTTTTTTCTATCCAGGAGATACTTTCTTGAAAAATGTCTTTTATTTACACAAATTTACAAATTTTCACAACTCAATGGCTCTTTTGTAAAAGTACAAATTCATTCACTAGTAGCATTTGTGAAATTTGTTTTTAATAATTAGTAGTTTATTATTAATGATTTGTTTAACTAAATTAATATATGAAAATATTTTTCTTGGAAGAACTTTTTTATTGAAACATTTGTTCTTGCTAGTAAGTTTTCTGTTAATAAATCGTTTTAATTTGGAATGACTCTGATTTTCTTAAATCTAATTTTTTTATTTCAATGGTATTTATACCGGTGCTAGTGTATTTCGTGGTAGAATCATTAGTTTTCAATTGCCTGTAAACTTACATTTTTTGTTGTTCTTTTTTTTTTCATTTTTCAATTCTGATTTGGGAAATACATGAAATATAGTACTGACAGTTCTCAGCAATGAAAGGCAAAGACCAATCACCGTAATCATCTGCCCAGGAAAGAAAAGCGTGAGCCTTCTTTTACTTCTACTCAGAAATTAGTAAGGCGCTCATAATAAAATGACGAAGTAATTAATTATCTGCGTGGACTCACCAAACAAACGATTTCTTGAAAGAAGCAACTTCGACTCACCTAAAACAGAAAGAGAAATGGTTCATTAATTCAGAAATTCTTAAGCGACAATATATATTCAAACAGCATTAAAGAACTCAATGAACCTACAACTGAGGACATCTTTTTAAAATTACTGAATCATTTACATTTAAATGCTACTTAATAACTGGAACACTATTCTTACGAATCCATGGAATTTATCTCCACCAATACACGGAAACCTACTTTGAAAATAAAATGGCAGTTAAACACGACAATTCTTTCAGTTCGCCCTGGGTAAATACGTCGTTAACGAACAAAAACCATTCCGTGCCAACAACTCCACCAACTAAGAAAACACGCATTCAGGTAGCCAAAGCACACGAAGAAATATCAGCAAATCAAAAACCAACACCACCTTCTTGAGGGAGAGATCCGACTCCCGCAGGCAGCGAACGGGTCCGTGACCGGAGGCGTCCCCGCAACACATCCCCCCCCATTTCCCCCCTCTCCCCCTTCCCCCTGACCTTGCTGTTTCCCCCCACGCGCCCGCGTCGCGCAGGTCACATGTCCTCTTTAATGAAAAGGGAGCAAAAAAGGAAAAAAAAAAAAAAAAAAAAAAAAAAAATTTTTATTGTCGCAAGAAGTGGACGCAGTACAGTCAGTCGATAGCTGAAATGGGGCGCGAGAGGCAACAACCGCAAATGAGCCTTTCCCGAGCGGATCCCTGCAAATAGAGGAGAGGTTTCCGAACGGTTTAACAAGAGCAATTGCACAAGCTTTTCTTTCCTCCATGACCTGAACATGGCAAGGTACTGTAGAGGATGTAGTTATTAAGACGGCCGGTTGTCCGTAGCGCGAAAACCTGAAAACTTACACGATTTGTAAGAAACGATCTCTTAGGTGTATGGTAATGAATGATTTTATGCTTCATAGGTACTTGGGTTACTCAAGATTTTTAATGTATTTTCTTGCTCTTCGATATTAGTTTTTCAAGGTTTCCCAATGATTCTTTAGAGATTACTTCGAAAAAAGTAGGAAAATCATTTGAAAATTATGTAGTATTTATGGTCGACTCCTTTTATTTCAAGTTGTAAATATCATACGAAATTTTACGATATATTGGCCTGAAAAAGCTTTCGAAGGGAAAGTTCCTTTTAATGATCATCATTGCACTTCCAATATATGGAGGATAATAAAGTTCGCATTATTAAATAACGCAAAGTTTCCAAATTATTAAATAGGATGTAAATCAGCTAATACATTAAATATAAGAAACTTCAACAAATTGTTTTATACAAGATTGACACAATTTTACATTATTTTATCATTTATGTGAGGATCCATGACAATGCAAAAGTTACAAAGAAATGCCACATGTTACAAACTTTTACAAAAATTCAATGATAAATATATTTTCCCTAATTTTTTAGATTAAAATGTAAAGCTGTAACAACTAAAAGATAATTTTCGTTATTTACATGATTTAACCAGCAATATATCACAGGTTTTTTAGGGGTTTTAAAACATTTATTTCGCGAATAATTTACGTTCTTGAATTATAAAAACTTATTTAAAAGTTCAATTATAAACAGCACAAAACACACGTCTCCACATAACTTACTGGTTTCATGAGCACAAAGTTTATTTTCGAAATACATTTTTTTCGACATTTTCTTAATTTATGAAGATACTTGTCTTCGTTAAAGTTGTTCTCGATTCATTGGTGAATAGCCAAAAATATAATCCAGTCTACCTCGAATTTCGACCTCAACAAATTCTTCCAGACAGATAAGAACGACAAGGACTCGCAAACATGTGTTTACTTGCATTTGCAACGAACAATACCCATTCCTCCTGGTGCTTCCGCAGACGAATAATACGGCTTACCTTCGATACTAATCCTGAGCTTACGAGCAGCGCAAATGGGATATAAAAACAGATTCTAATCCGGACGTTACATACGAACACACACAATTGGCAACGCCAGTTTTCCCGTCGGAAGAGGGAAAAAACGAGGACAGCCCGGTCTATTTAACGCCGCACCGCGCCATATATTCAATCTGTGGTTTGCTCTGGAAATAGAGAGAGCTCTCTGGCTGCCCGAAGCGGGCTGTCCTCTTGCATGTTCCGTTCGTATTCCGGGCTGTGTACATAACGCCGGTTTCTGATAGAGCGATTCAATACTAAAGCTACGACGGTAAAACTGTCACGAAACCCTAGTTACATACACTTGCACACATACACACGAGGCACACGAAGTCGAGATCACGAAGCAGTGCGGCCACGAGATTCGACCCCCACCCCCACTCGACTCTCGATTCCAGCACGCCGTTGAAGGAAATCAGGGTCTGAGAGGAAAAGGTCAATTTTCCCTCGTCAGACAAGACCACAGTGGGAGTATTTCCAGAAAGTGCGGAGGAAGATTTTTGCCAAAGAATCAAAATATCGTAATATTATGTGTGAGAATCATATTCGAAGTTCACGAACTCAAATTCAGAACTAGTCGGATGAGCAGATTTATTAACATGAAATTCAAAATACAACTACATAGAACAAATACTACATAATAGAACAAATACTAATATTACTTTTGTGAAATTGCTTTAATTTGAGTTCCCCTTGATCTGAAAACGTTGTTTAAATTCAGTCCTAAAAATTACTATACGTCTTCGAATAAAACTGCGTTAAAGTGGCATTGTTTTTAAGGTATTAAAAAAGTGATAACCAGAAATATTTATCTGTACGAACGACAGGTCATTCAAAATCAAATAATGCTTACACCCCGATATTTCAAAAGTTTTCCTTTTGCAGTCCGTTCCTTTGCTACGTAACTCACGTTATATTTTTCAATATTACGATTTTCCAAAGTGCACAAAATTTGAAAGAAAACGACGATGTACTTTTGAGAGGTGTCTATGGTTTCCATAGATACCTCGGAACTCAGGGATAACGACACAGCAGACGTCAAGCAACGAAAAAGAAAGAAGTTTCAGTATTCACGCGTGCCATTTCAGAACAACCAATTTTTGCTGCTACAGGACTCCATTTTCCTACTCGCCAGCAGCAGTTTCGCTGCTGGAAGTCATTAGTATGAATTATTTTACATTTATTATTATTATTATTATTATTATTATTATTATTATTATTATTATTATTATTATTATTATTATTATTATTATTATTATTTATTAATTTAATATATAATTACATTAATTATTATTAATATTAATAATAAAAATTTCGTATTCTTTTTATAATTAGTTAAATGTGATTATTTATTTACACACTTATTTTTACATTCTCACTCATTTTCGCTTTCTAATATTATTTTCGTTGCCCAGACCTGAGCAGGGCCCGAGCGCAGAGGCGTCGGCCAATGCGGTGCGCGTTTTACGAGCGGGCCGCTGCAAGCGCTGCAGGCGTCGCGGTGCGGCGCGTCAACCGCATAGCCTGGGCTCGCGCCCCGGGGGAATCGGTTCTTTCGACGACGGCAGCGCCGTCCACACGGACCCGTTCACCGACGAGGCGAGCTCTCCTCACATGCTCAAAAAGATTGCCATAGCCGAGGGAACGCTACTTGCAGCTTCAGTGCTCGATAATTTTAAAGGTTCGTGAATTAATAAGAACTAGTGGCTTCCCGCAGCGAAAATTCTGCTGAACAAAAGAACGCCTAATGGTTTTACAAAACGTAGCTTGCACATTGCTAAAAAAATAAAATTATTTAGTTTAACACTGTAGTAAAGTAAATATGATAACAAAAGAAGACTTCACAAATACTGCAATAATGTATTTTAGTGGTATTATTAGAGTAGGTATACAGTAGCATATTTTCTTAACACGCCAGGAATATAAAGAAGACCCATAATTCTAACTTCCATTACCCAGTGGCAAATATTTAATGCATACGGCCACTTCTTGGGAGACTTCCTGTCACATGACTTAACCATGGTGGTAAGCTGTGTGTGATGCTCTGAGTATGAGATTCAATCGGTGCTCTCAGTATGAGAGAAAGCCAAATAACACAATCGAATATTTCAGTCAAAATCAAAAACGGTTTTTATGTTTTTGCATTCTTGCCAAATTACTGTGTATCTAACAAAATCCAGGAGCTGCAAAAATTTCTTTCAATTTCTGTGCACATTGTAGATTAATAAAATACATACCGGAGTCTTGTTTAGTTATAATATTGCATAATTAAAATAATGAAGGGGGAACACTGCAGCAAAATATCGAATATCGTGTTTCTTTTAATAATGACAATTTTATTTCCCTTCTTACTACAATATAAGAAATTTATTTTTTGAATGTTACGAACACTCTCCGAATCGCCAGGTGTAAAATCTTTGATACTGGTTTTCACAGGACAGATTTTCCTTAGACATGCAAAAACTAAATATTAAATATATGCTGTACACTTTCATAACAATTTCCTTGAAGTTAATTGTTTTACTAAGTTCACAAAGTATTAATCATGTACTAATTATTTTAAGCATTCTGTATTAATTATGTTTACAACACTCGTATACTATTCAAATACTTATTTCAAATCAGGGAGGTTCTCGTTTGGACTCTGGGGAAATGTAAGACAGCCCTCAGCATAGGATATATCTTTCGAATAATTGAGGTGCATTTTCATTCTGTTCACAGCATGTTCATCTTCAAACATTATGTTTCTTAGTTTCTCCAGAATCTATTAATTCTGTCATGCCCCTATCAATTGAATTATTTAGCCTTTCTAAATGCAAAGCGTTGGAGATTTTGATTGATAGTTTTGTATACGCACGCGTCAACGCCTGTGGTCATTATCCCATTAGTGGAGTTCATGTTATATCTCGGGAAGTGAATATGTTATTCCCCCACTACAACGTGAGATGAGGCGCCGATCTAAAGATGACTTTCGGGATTTTGCTCTCCACATATCTCCACCCCAAACGGCGTACCACCTCACCCGCAAGAAGCTCTACGCTCCCGACATGTGTGAGTGTAGTGCATGCAAGATTTAGTGTGAGTGTGTGTATGCAAGGAGAGAAATGACGAGAATGGGAAGATCGCGCGCGGTCCGTGGCCCGTTTGTTACGGTACTCCTCCGGCATTCATCTAGATTTCATTGGAGATACCACGAAAAATTACGGATCAGAGCAGCCGCCCACTTGAATTCTCCTCCAGACAGCGACTCCAGGTTGCGACCCCAGATGGCGACTCCAGATGGCGATTCCTCCGACAGACTAGCTATCCAGGTTGTGTCGTAAATTCGCCTTCTTTGGGACTCGAACTCTAGAACCTCTCGGTCAAAAACACTGCAGTGACAATCGTGTTGCTGTGAGATACCTCAGCTACTGTTAGTGTTTAAAATTAATACAATACTCAGACAGAAGTACTAGTTTTAATGATACACATTCACTAGACACTGTAGTTCGATTTGTTAAGTGCATTTCGACAAATGTGTTCACTTCTGAATTCCTAGAACAAAGAGAAAAGATTCTTGTCTACTTCTTTCATATGCACAAGAAATTTTCGTCTGAAAGAACATATTTTCATTACTTTAAATGATATTACATAGATTAATATTTATCACTTTATTTCATTCTTCATTTATGAAAGTCCATTTGATAATGATTATCTACAAAAAAATTCTCCAGGTATATAGTGATATTAGGAATTTTTGGTGAACGGAAAACAACAAAGTCCCCTGCGGAGTCAATATTTCTGTGCGAAAATTATTCGTGGAAATCATTAATGTCATGCTCACGTGTTTATGAATTCTTTGAAAACAATTCCACTGTGTTCACTCTTGAGCGAAAAAAGAAACAACGTAAGATTCGCCCACGTGAGATTCAGACACTGAACATTCACAAAAACTGCCAACACGCACGTCCAAAGAAAGCGCCGCATCACACTAATTTCCTTGCAATTATTATTCACAGTCAACGCATCCTCCGTGTTAACACAGAGCCATTAGCATAATTTTGTGAGAGCAAAGGTCACAACATTTATTTCATTATTCTCAGTCTTACCCATGGACCAACCACGCAGTGCTCTTCACAAAACATATGGAAATTTTCACAGATTCGCGACCACCAAGTCACGATTTCATTGTCACCAGCTCGTGGCAACCGTTTTAACATGGGCTTAAGGAAGTTGCAATTGCTTGGTGGAAAGGAATTTTTTCTGAAGTAATTTTATTTATTTCTGTATACACGCGAATCGTGTACTTAATAAGCTTATGTCACGGCACATTCACACACCTTGTGATGAAACGCGAGAATTTTGTGAACTTTAGGAGAAAAATTAAAATGGGTTTTAGATAATAGTTTTCAAAACATAGAGTATGATGAATTGAAAGTCCTAATATTCATCTTTCAAACTCTACGAAAGCCTTTCTGCAAAAGCCTCATTGCTTTAATGTTACAAGCAACGAGGAATTTGAGGAGGATATATTAACAAAAACAATCTTCATCACTATCTTGCACGTGAAATGGTTTTAAAGTTTAAAACTCAACTGAAGAACAGATTTCATCCAAGAAAAAAATCTTCCATATTGTAGTTACAATAAAACGCCGAAACAATTTTCAACGCCTACAATTTTCGAAAATCATGGAGATCAATAAAACTGCAAGTTGGGTCATTTTGTAAGCGTCCGTTAATTTTCTGAGGAAAAATTTAATCCAAAAGTCTGGAGTAATTTCTTAGACAATATTGAACATTTAAGGGCTTTTGTTGAAGTGTTTGAAATTCGAGGGGACCTCTTGTTCGTCGAGATCGATCGGGGTGTATCAGTTTTTGATAAAATCATCAGACTGGTATAGGTGCGTTGATCAAAGACTGAGGGACAAAAAGACCGACGGACCGACGGACGGACGGACGGATAGACGGATGCAAATGGACGAAAACTACAGAAGTTTTCTCTTAAATAAACTTTTCGGTACCATGGACAGATAAAATGTGGATTCTGACTACGTAAAGAGTTAGAGAAAGTCATTTAGTACACACAGGAACAAAATTTATCCACTTTTCTACATCTAACCAATAGTACGAATTTTTCTGGCGAGAAATCACCACTTTCCATTGAAGCATTACGATACTTTCTTTCCTATGTAAGTTTGTAGTAGTTGGGTAAATATCCTGAAGTAACGTGAATCAACATGGATGTTAACTCTCATGTTGGGAATGATACCAAGAAAAGTGGAAAGCTTCCATGTAACAACAATGGTATGCACAATTCATACGAAGATTTAGCCCCTTCTGTTTTAGGTATGTAATTAAATCGGCATCGCCGATACTGCTACACTGGACACTTTACCTGAACATCAGCACGATGTTGTACTCTCTCGTTCTTGTGATACAGACAGTCGTTATGAAAACATCCATAAAGTTTACGGTGGATTCAAACTGACAACCCTTCATTGACGTGGTCTTTAATACCCTAACCAAGGATCACCTACGACAGCTTACACCAATGAGTATGCATGTACTTAACTTTAGTACTCGTCATTAAGGCAGACCGCCCAAAGAACGTTATGCATCTTGAAAGGCTTTTCGTCGAAGGTTTTGTGTAGATGAGACACACATCGCCGTTTGATTGAGCTGTTAAAAGAGGGACAAAGTGACCCGGGAAGGATTTGTAGTGGTCTTATAGACCATAATATTTCGGAAACGCCCAACATATTCCAAGATTAAAACTCTTCAATCCATGTTCATAAATGTATCTTATTATCATAAAAGCATTTAAAACGTTTGCTCCCACAATTGGAAGACAATATCTAACTTGAAAAGAAAATGTTCGACTACAACGAGAATTTAGTTAGTTTCAAAGGATAGGTTCCACTCATGAATATGTCACGTATTCCGTTTAATTATTGTTAAAATACGAAATTTCTCATGACAATATGAGGCTTCTTCACTTCATTGCGTTTTCTTCGCGTTATTTTGGATCAATTACGATATGTGATTTGATGATTCCGAACTGTGGAATAGGTGTCAAATTTGACATCAGTTACTTCACAGAACCCATTTTAACTAGCTTCAGAAATACAATAACCCTAGTAAATCTATTTTATGGTGTTCATAATGAAAGAATATGAGGTCCATTAATTTAAACGAGATAATATCTATTACTAGGCAAATAGATCTGAATAGGAAAATAGATATGAGGTTCCATAAAAAAGAATGTTTAATGAATAATGAGAACTATCGCATAATTCGTTTTCGCATTTGTTAATATCCACAAGTGTCGGTCAATGCTTATTTTGTAATAGTAATCGTTTCAAAATTACTTACATTAGGTACATTTTTCATATGGCACACACGGCATACGGTAAGATACTTCTTTAATGTAAAAAATTCCTTGGGACATTTCCTCCAACTAAACTATATTTTTTAGTTCGACAATTGACTAACTTCTCCTTTGTTCTCAAATAGTCGTGAAATAATTTCTTTCAATTGTCTACGTAGAGACCACGTGAACGGTTAAAGCATGCGCATTACAATCAATATCTGAACCCACAAAATAAAAATAAAAAATTAAAAAAAAATTTAAAAAAACAACAACCAAGGAGAAGGCCAATGTAATTAAACATTTACTGTATATTTGAGAGTTCTAATTCTGTAGATCTACCAACACACCAACACCCACATCCAACGTGACCATCGACCGAACAAATCAAACGCACCTAAAACGCTCTGGACGTACCCATGCTAGCTACTAGAGTGGGTAATTCAGAACGTTCCTGATTAAAAATGATTCGTCATAAAGCGTAGATCGCATCTTAGTGTTATGGAGCGGAGAGTGATTCGTTTCATTTGAGAGCACGCTGCCTCATCGCAGCACCCACGCCGTATTAAGCTGCGGCGGGCGGTCGTTATTTCCCGCAGGGCGGGGCTGCGTCCGGGGCGCGGGGCGAGGCCTCCGGGGCGTGGACGCACAGGCGGTGCGGGGGCGCGGGGGCGCGGGGGGCGGCGCCTTATCGCTCCGTCGCGACGGCTACCGCGGCGCGGCGTCGGGGAATTTCCTCCTCGTGAGACGCCCCCGCTGTCGGCGGACTGGTTGGAGGTGGTGGTGGTATGGTAAGGGGTGGGGGTGGGGAGGGGTTAGGGATAGATGGCGGGGGGGGGTGTAGCGATTGTGGTGGTTATGGTGATGATGTTGGTCGTAGTGGTGGTGGTGGTGGTGGTGGTGGTGGTGGTGGTGGTGGTGGTGGTGGTGGTGGTGGTGGTGGTGGTGGTGGTGGCGGGGGTAGTGGGGTCGGTGGGAGGACGGTGTTGTTGTTGTTGTTGTTGTTGTTGTTGTTGTTGTTGTTGGTGGTGGTGGTGGTGGTGGTGGTGGTAGTAGTTGTAGTGGTGGTGTGGATGTTGGGGCTGTTTCTGGAATTGGTACTGGTGGTGGTGGTGGTGGTGGCGGGGGTAGTGGGGTCAGTGCGAGGACGGTGTTGGTGTTGGTGGTGGTGGTGGTGGTAGTGGTGATGATTTGAGTAGTGGTGATGGTGATGGTAATAGTAGTTGTAGTGTTGATGTTGAGGCTGTTGCTGGAAATGGTAGTGATGGGGGGTGGTAGTGGCAGGGTAATGGTGGTAGTGAGGGCAATGGTGAGGATGGTGGTGTTAGTGCAAAAGGATTTGGTGGTGTTAGTGCAAATGGTGGTATTAGTGCAAGTGGTGGTGTAAGCGGAAGTGGTGGTGAAGTGATGGCTAGTAGTGAAGTGGTGGTGTTAGTGGAAGTGGTGGTGTTAGTGGAAGTGGTGGTACTAGTGAAGTGGGGGTGGTGGTGAAGTGGTGGTGGTGATAGTGTCGATGATAATGGCAGTGATAGCGGTGGCTATAACTGTGCGGTTGCAGATGTGGAAGCAGAGGTACAGTGGATGTGACAGACGGGAATTGAGAAACGGACTTGAAGTCGAGTTGCAAAGAACGTGAAGGTGGATGTGGAGACGGATGTAGTGCTGAAGAATCTGAAAGCGGGTGGGTGGAGATCCAGACGCATGGGAGCGGTGGGTGGAAGCAAGGTGGATGTGAATTGGACTGGGAGAGATGATCGTGCAGATAAAAGGCGAAATAAGCGACAGAGGTGGCGCGACGACGCCCGCCGGGCGGGCGGGCGGGCGATGGCAGGCCGTGGGCGGTCAAGGGACGGCCACGCCCTTCCGCCGCCGCTCGCCCGCCCGCCCTCCCACGCCCAAAGAGAACGCCCGCCCCCGCCTTCAATTTACAATCGGCCGCAGAGACACACGACCACCCAAGCGGCCCCGGGCGCCGCCGCCGCCGCCGCCGCCGCCGCCGCCGCCGCCGCCGCCGCCGCCGCCGCCGCCGCCGCCGACGCCGCCGACGCCGACGCCGACGCACATCGCTCTGCTGTCAGCGCCTGCGCCCCCGCGACTGCACCGTCCACTCCCCTGCGATCCGTTGGTTGCTTGGTTAGTGATTCCGGGCGCGTCAACAGCTTAGGTTATTAGTTCCGTACGTACAGTGCAGGTTTTTTCCTTAGGAGATGGCGGTGATCTTCCCCCCGCTGGATGGCGAGATCCGGCGCCGACCTACCGTCGGCTAGTGGGGTTTCCCCCTAACCAGGACTCTCCCACCAGCGGGGCACCGCCCCAGTCGGAACAAGCTCTAAGCTCCCTACAGATGTCCCGGTTTATTTTACTTTCTCCTAAATAATAACTGTTTTAATTCGAAGAATTTTTAAAATTCCCGATCTTTATTAGGTTCTATCTGCTTTACAACAATATGTGCTTCCGGTCAGAAAGCGCTGAAGACATCGAACTCTGTTCGGCGAAGCTCAAAATTCTTTAGAAAGTCTCTGTACTTATTTCTAGTAAAAATGTGAATTTTAAGACATGTTGAAAAATACTTCGATTAAAAAAGAGTTCATTCTGCTACTTTGATTGAACTGACAAAAATATAAAATAATAGTTTTGGACATATATTAATGTGATTTACCTAAAGCAATGAAGATGCAAAATATTTTTTTTAAATTTATCAGAATATCAAGAATCATAATGGAATCTTTTCAAAAAATTAAATTAAGTTGAGATGAAAACATTAGTACGTCAAATAATATCTGGCCATTTTTCCATTCGAAACATATTTCACATTCAACATATTTCCATTCGAAAACCACAGTGTTCACCTGTTCGTTTAAACCATTTCGTTTGCTGTTTGGCTGCACATCACTCCGTGCAGAGTTCGTTCTTGCTCTGAGCATTCGTCAGTTCGTTTGTCGTGATTTCTGTCAGTGAAAGCCCCTATAAACGAAAAATCTTTTTTGCCTATGCTATAAAAAGAATGCTGTTACGTTCTCCGAAATTGACAACGAATCGGAACGTTCTATCGATGATCAGAGGCAAGAAGATATCTTAAAAAACTACAAAATTCAACTTGTCTCATCCGACTGATAGCACGATTCATCTTGAAAGAAAGTAATAAATCAACAACATTACTCTCAACAACATTAACAAATGTATTAATGAACGTTTTTACAAGAAGATGAATCTTCTGAACCTTAATTAATAAATACAAAAAAATAATACGTTGCTACACTGCAATGTAGCAAATGTGAGTAAACGAATCGACAACATTTAGTTTTCTTACTTCTAGCAATTATGGAAATAACACTTTTAACATTACAACAATAATATAGTACTAAATATATACAAATTTAATTCTTGACTTGGTGTTTTAACTCTAGTTAAATTGAACTGCAGGGCTCAATTTTAGCTAATTTAATCGCACACTTGTTTGAAATGTGAAAAAGGCTTTGTGAGATTGCTAAAATAATTTCTGTAACGAATAACCGTATACATTCTTTCAACAAATTTATTAAAACAATAATGAATATGATATTCAATACAAAATAAAAATATACCATGTTAAAATTGTGTTGGAGAAGTACATTTCGTTCCCTTTGGACTTCTCTACACATTTAACTTTGTCTGGAAACAATCTTAAAACATTTTGTTGAAAACATGTTGCGCTAAGCTGTTGAATACTTCGTTGGCACCTGTGACATTCAACACAAAAACTTTACTTCGTTAACGCTGCTAGCAATGGTGAGGTTTCAGGCTCAATTTTCTCGAATATTAATGTACTTAAGCTCGCACACCAGTAGCTATTACGAGTAAGTGGCATTCACAGTATACGTGAGCATTGCGACTAAGCACAATATCACCACTTAATCTCTCTCACCCCTTTTCAAAACTTATTCCCACTTCACTTGCAACACTGTGACGCGGTCACATACACATTTTGAACGACTACGCTCGCGTTGCTTTGTTCACACGCTCTCTGCTTTTTCTTTATTTTTAAAAAATAGAACAATAGCTTCCACCTCGTAGCACTTGGGATTCGTGTACGTAGTAACGCAATTTGCATGTTGTAACCTCCCACAACTGAAGTGTTGCGTAGCCATTTCTCAGTGTCATAACTTCAAGTGGAAAAGTCGTAGAAACGCCTAATCCTTCTTACAAAGCACTTCATTGTACATAAGTTTGCAGAAGGCACATCATGACTGACAACACAGTTTCGCTCGTTGCTTTATTTATATTCATTCTCAGCTTAAAAGGACTGAACTTTTCCGTCTGTTCGTTTTTGGAACGAACAACCGAAATGACGTCTGGCTTCAAATGTGAGGTACACAGTGTTTCCAGACAAACAAGAGGATTATTTTATTCAAGCTCTCCAAATGCATTTGCCCGCTTGTAGGAAACACTCGACGGGACAGGTAACACAAACGAATGACTTTCACATTTCGCCTTCAATCTGTGCATTCGCAACGGGCGGAGTGATTGACATGGCGAGTGGCATTTGACCTTTGGTTCTCTCCATCCGCGTTGAAGGATCCTCTTCCCCTGATTCGCAGTTCGGACTCGGCCCTCGGTTCCTTGCTCTCGGTCGTTCCGCCGCGTTTTCAGCTCCACGGCGTCCGAAGCGGGGGCGGGGACGCGGAGGGTGGAGGAGGGGGAGGAGGGGCAACCGGAACCTCAACCCACAACCAGCCCCCTCCCGTTTGCCTGCCTTCGCACCTACTGTTCGTTTCTGCTCGGTATCACCTTTTGCTCCGTGCTCTGTAAATCGATTCTGTAAAAGGAGTACACTGTCAAATTTAATGTACACATGAACATTATGATGCAAAAGTCAAAGCTTTATGGTCGAATCTGGAAGGAATGAATGATCTTCATGGACTGGTGATTATGAATATATGATATGAATGACGAGAGACAGGTATCGGGAGAACCTCTACATTAAATCTACACTCATTTTAACTTATGCATTCCATTTAATGTACAAATATATTAAGCTCTTTTTAATGTACAAGGTTACATTAAATTTGACAGATGATCCTACCACACTACGTGGAGCCTCATTGGCTTTTCACAAAAATATAAAATATTTAATAATGTATTAATACAATACTTATTTTCAAATTAAGTATCAAAAGGTATTTAATTACAATACGATATTAGTGAATAATAAAATGAGGTCGTTAGACCAAGTTTGAGAACTAATCGAGTGTTGTAAGATGTTACGATATACTATCGAACAACGTTTTACCCACTTGTAAAACTTCCAGTGTACTATATTATTTTTGTTTAAATTTGACCATTCATCCTGCCAAATGTAACAGAATGATGTTGATAGTAGTTATTAAGAGGCAATGAATCGTTAGTACACTCGTGTAAGGGGATGAAATATTTAGCTCGTTTTCAAAAGAATTATTACCATTGAATAGTTCCAAATAAGTGTATGTCTGGAAACAGATTTTTATGATGAATCTTCCGGAAGAGGTCCCTCCTCCATTTCACAATATAATCTTCCAACAGGTCTTGGTAGCACTACACCAGTCCCCCTCCCTCGTCATTGGATCAAAAGCAGTGCTGTTGCAAAGGCATCTTCCTGGTTTCAGCATGGGCGTCCGAATTTGGTCAAAGTGATTGAGCCTCGTGCAAAGGATAAATCTCTCGTAATATCCCTGGAGATACTAACTCCTTTTCGTGTAAAGCGTTGCAATATTAGCATCTGACGAGTGACAGCCGGTCCTCTATGAATTTTCTGGAGTATGTTTCTGAGCATGGGGAGGATTCGCACTGACTATGATTATGAATTAATAATAATAATAATAATAATAATAATAATAATAATAATAATAATAATAATAATAATAATAATAATAATAATAATAATTTTATATTTTATGATTTGAATTATATTTTGTTTTGCCTCGCTTCTCGAAACTTACACCAATTATTACACCCTTGATCGATTTGTATTGTAGCAAGCGTGGCGGTGTAGTAATTTACTATTGTAGATTTCTACAAAGGAATTCACGAGACAGGATATTAAAAGCGATATTGCAAACATTTCACCAAGATGATTCGATCTTCGCCAGAAAATAAAATCGTAAGAAGAACGTCGAGACGTTTCATCTTGAGTAGAAGGGTCATGGGCAGCACGCTCATAATTCTGGACTTTAAATTTCTGTCACTAATGAAAAATTTTTAGTGGGAAAAAATGAAACACTAATACAAAAATTGTACACGGCATGTTCACTTTAAGCCATCTTTCATTTTATCTATCATTTTATTATCATCGACATCATCTTAAGTTTTCCTTCCATTCCTGAAAGCATTTTTCGTGTTTCCTTTTCACATTCAAGACTGTATTTCTCTCTTATATACATTATAGGAATATGTTCCAAGGCAATGAAAATGTGAGAGTCAATATCTCCAATGAATCCTCTGCAGTATTGATTATAAATAAATAGGATATTGTGAATAGAAAATTCTCCTCGTCTACACGAAGAAACGAGTCTAAATGTTTGAAAGTCTTGCCCCAATGTTGGTTGCCAAAGACTTTCCTACACATTAACATACCTGCCTCTTGTTTTTCACATAACGTTTCAAACTTGCAATCTACTTCAATTGCAGATTCGCCCTTCTCGCCTCTCCGCGTCCGTGACTACCATTTCAGGGCACCTTCTCCGCCTTCGCCTCCGGTCACCTGCTCCTCCACCGCCGCCGGCTCGGCCGCCCACCCTCATTTTCGCCTCTACCTATGACGGCGCCCCCGCCCCCGCCGCCCCCGCCGCCTTCGCAACCGCCTGGGCCCGCCGCCTTCACCGCCTTCGCTTCCTCCAACGTCTTGACCACGGCCTCCCCCGCCGCCTTCGCCGCCACATCCTCCTCCATCTCCAACCTTATCGCTGCGGCCGCCGTATTTTCGCCCCCACTCCCGCCCACGCCCCGGCCACATTCCCTCCTCCTCATCTGTGACCACCACTACAGATACCGCCTCCGCCACCTTCACCTCCACCTCCACCTTCTTTCTCCTCCACCCCCTCCACCGCCACCGCCACCGCTTCTTGTTCTCCGGGCCATATCGATTGTCGGAGCGCGGAGTCGATCAATCTTGTGGAGTGCTCCCCATCAGAAATAAGCAACACAAAGCAGCGCGCGCGGGAGCGGCTGGACTGCGGCGGGTAGAGGGGGCGGTGGAACCACCTGCCCCCTCCATTCCCCCGCCTCCCCTCCCCCACCCGGTGCCTCCGTGCGCTACCGCCGTTCCCACACCTGGGTGCGTCCCCAGGTGGATTTGCGGCGCAGCAGGCTTTGACTCCAACAATGCACCTCCACGACGCGACGCCTGTCGCCAGATGCTATCGCGATAAGTGGATCAAAATTTGGGAATCATCCTGATAAATGGAAGTACCTTGAGGAAAATAGAAAGAAGGGTGAAGCTGAAGACGGAAAGACAAGGAGAATGAAAAAATATTTTGAAGAAGGAGGAGGAGGAGGGGGAGGAGGAGAAGGAGGAGGAGGAGGAGAAGGAGGAGGAGGAGAAGGAGGAGGAGAAGAAGAAGAAGAAGAAGAAGAAGAAGAAGAAAGGGGGAGGAGAATAAGAAGTGTATGTTTTTCTAGTAATCCGAAAGTAAGACGAAGCAAGAGTAAGAAAAGCTACAAACTGCTTCGTTATTATATTTCCCTATGACTAAAACATTGGAAGGGCTAAGAAGGAAAATGAGATGAGGATGAAAATGGAATTTTTTAAGAAGATTCAAGTATCACTTTATAACATTCCGAAAATTTCATATCGGCATAATTACGATATCAACTTCAGCTATCACCCGTCACAGTATTTCACTGGAAATTGACTACGCAAAAATTGATCTTACTTCTCATTTTCAGCCCTTCAATTGCTATTTATTTATTATGATGGATGATTAGGGTAAAAGAGAGATTTGAAACGAAGCTAGATATTGCATTGTATTTGCAATTAATTTTCAACTAATTTATAGTAATTTTGTTTCGGATATTATCTATTATCATATTACGCATATACCGGGAAAACATACCCGATTAATCAATCATCAGAGTTGATAGTAGTTTCCTCTTCTGCATGTAATTTATATTAAACACTTTAATTAAATATCCCCCAAGCAAGCTCAAGACGATTCAAGGAATTCAATAAGTAAATATTTTTCATTACTTACTACTCAGTCATTTTAGGAAAGAAGAGGAAAATTTGTCCTTCCGTTTCGAGGCATCCACTTACTTAAAAGAAAGCTTATCGCAATGAACTACCTCACAAACACACATTTCCTCACATTCACGATAAGCTTTCTGCCACACTGACAATTTCCGAATTCCCGGCACTTCTCGGGTGAAATATGAAGTGGGACGACACACGAATGCAATTTTTCTTGAAGTGCTGAGCCCACACACAAGACGTCACAATGATTGATTGTTTCTCGGACTTGTCTCCGCTCCTTCTCGAAAATCTCAGCGGAAAAAAACTTTTTCACCGGAAAGCCGCGCGCGTGTCTGTATGTATTCTTTGCGAGCCAAGCGCGGCTTGGCGTTCAACAAGAAAGATTTCCAGCGATTCTCCGAAAAACAGCAGACACACGACAATTCAGAAGATTTGAGTTAACGAGTTCATTAACACCCGACCTTCAAATGGCCGCAAGCAGTTCCGAAGGAACTCTGTCGACTCGCAGCTGTCCCGCGTTACGCCCCGCTTTCAAAGAGTAAAGTGGGGAAGATTCTTTCTCGGCAGACACTGGTGAACGCGGATTCAAACGCCCACCTTTGAAGTTTATTCCGTCATTTTCATCTGTGGAGAGGGCAACCCTCACCTGAGTTATGAGTATATTCTTTGATCCCCTTCGCGGGCAACTCTCTCTCTCTCTCTCTCTCTCTCTCTCTCTCTCTCTCTCTGGCCTCCTCCTACGCTCTCTCTCTTCTCCTCCTCCTTCGCTAAGCGCTGGCGTTCTTTACCCCTGTTTTCCGCCTTATGTCACGTTGCAGCTCTTGACCTTTGAAGTGCGACTTCAAACGACCCACCGCCACCACGCCCAGGTGGCTGGCAGGCGAAGGATGCGGATTGGGTGGTAACCAACGTGTGCGTCGATGGGATGGGCCCGTTGCGGTGCGGAGCTGTTACGAAGGATTCTTGTGACGTGCATTAGTACGGGTAGGAATCGCCTTTGTCGTTGTAGAGATTTTAGTTCTGTTAGTAATCATCATAGTAAAACGAAAAATAATCGTTATGATACACGGAAATAAATACAATTATCGTAATAGCAGTAAATTTAATCGAAATCATAAGATCTCTTGTAAATGGCAATATTAATTGCAAAGATGAAATTAAAAACAAGTATTAAGGGAAAGAATGATATAAATACTTTAACACTTCCTGTGTATGCAGTGCTTACAATGCAGTGAATACAAAGTGTATTTTTACTGTTTGTAATTTTGTATACGTCAAATTCAAATAATTCAAAGTAGCTCGTAATTTCATTGGCTTCTAGCCTTTGGAAGAGAGAGATCGAGCGCGGTCCGTAACGCGTTTCTTAGGTTATTGCTTAGAAACAAGCTTAGAAATTAGTCTGGTATTGATCCGAGAAGCCATGGAAAACTACGGATCAAAGCATCCGGCTACTAGAATTTTCGTCTGGACAGAAGCTGCATTCGACCTAGCTATTTAGATAGTCGAAAATCTTGCAACCGACGGGACTCGAACCTTAGGACCTCCATGTCTTAGCCACTGCAGAGGTATCAGGTGATGCCCTGAGATACCCGAGCCGGTTTATTTTTTAGATGAAAAAATCATTCAGAAGGAACAAGCTTAGAAATTAGTCGAGATAAAATGTTGATACGGTTGACATTATTGAAATATTGTAAAATGTTATTGAACAATGACTGGCTCCTAATACAACACCATTTATTACAATCTTTGTGAGTTAAATCACTAAGTGTTAAATGATCGAGAGATAAGTAGTAACTCAAATCATACCAAAGTTTAAATTTATATGGATTTTCATTGGACATTCAAAAATAAGTCCTTTTTATTTTTATATTCCGCAAGAGGCATCAATTTTTTGCGAATTCTTGGGTAAAATTCCGTAATTTCATGGGAGCATAAATCAGAAATGACGAACCACGCTGCGTACACATTGAGATACGTAAGTGAGGAATGTGATAACGATTCATCGTGTGTAAATAGCGTGTTTCCTTTGCTGCGTTTTTTTAGAGTCCTACAACAAATGTGTGTGTGCTCAACTGGCATCCTCAGTATATGGAAACGTTCCTAGCACCAGATATTTATTCTTCAGAATCTTTATAATACTCTGATGTGTCAATTTCCTTGGTATCTTTTATGTCGGTTCTATTCTCTGAGAAGGGTTAATTATTTGATAATACACTATTCACTGCCGAAAATCAAAATCGTAAAACTTCTGGATGGTTAAAGTTTTGTATTAAAAACATACAACAATATGGCATGAACTTTAATTATTTCATTTCAGTTGTTTGCTATTCTTAGATGAGCAGTTTATTATGTATTCATAATAAATTACAATTGATAATCTTCTTATGATTTTATAAGTTCTCCATAGTATGACGAATTGACATCAAACACATTAATACTGAGAAGTAAAAAGTAGTATATGGTTACTCTATTAAAAAAAACAACACTGAGTAGAAATTCAGAAAATTCAGAAAATGTGAACATGATTTTTCGGACTTATATTCCAATTCGTTTTTCAGTGAAAGAACTAAAAGGAATAATATTTCAAAATTACATTAATGAAATCATTTTAAATTAGTGCAACGTTCCATCCATCTTTAATACCCCCGGCCTGTAAAATGCTGTGCATCTGATTTCAGTCACATTTATTTCCTTGGGGAAAAAATCTATTCCGTGTGTATTATAACTCAGCCTCGAGCTGACAATCTTTGCAAATTCTAACCGCAAAATTAATTGACAAATATCATGTCTGCACAAAGAAAAAACTAACGAGAATAACATTTACTATGCCGAATATTATTAACTTACATCGATATAAAGTCTCTCCTACTAACCCAGATGAGTGGGTAATACATACCATATTTTGTCTGCACAAAACAATCCCTTCATATAAATCTTTCATCCCTTCACCTCCCTCAGCTCCTTCAAACGCACCCCCGCCACGCGAAGACGGTGTCCGCCAGGAACACCACTTTTGGAAAAAAAAAAAAAAGAAGCTTCTCGCATGACGTCGGACAAAAAGGTCCGGCGTACTCACTAGCGGCCCAGTCCGTCTAAATCCTTGTTATCAAGCTCTCCGGAAGCATAACTTCTGCGTGAAAGAACTCCGTTGATATAAAAGCAATACAGCGGGGCCCACTCACACCACGGCGACGGGTTTTTGAAATACGATTAGGGGGCGTTTTTACGATAAACAAGCGGCACGAGCCTACGCGACATGGCCGCTCCCAACGCGATCTTTTTTTGTTTTTATTTATATTTTTGTTTCGTGGTACGCCATAAACCGCCTCCATCTCCTCCTTCCTCGCAGAGACACTCGTATCGAACAGGTTGGATTATCGATTTGCATACATCAGCACGGTGACGCCTGCGTCATTTCTCTCTTCGTAATATTTGCAGAAACAAAATGGAACGTATTCTTCAGGAGGCTGATGTATGTGACGGTATTTCGGGCTCGCCAAACGTCACTGATGGATGGCACCGCCACATGGGCGCGTTGTAGCGTCGCGATGATACGTCAGTGTCGCGAAGCGGCGAGGGAGGGGAGAGGAATGAAGGGGTGGTGAGGAGGAGGGGGAGGTTTGGATACGTGGAGGAGGATGGGATGTAGGGAAGGGGATGGGAAGGTGTAGAGGATGGGAGATGCAGGGAAGGGTGATAAGGGAGGAAATTATTTGGAGGGGATGGTGGAGAGGATGGAAGGACGGGGGAGGCAAAGAGAGGAAAAATGTTATCTCAGGGGTTTTCACATACGTGTAGGGAGTGAGGTAGAGGGTGGGGAGGGTGCTTAGGGGAAAGTGAGGAGATGGCATGTGGGAAGGAGAAATTGGGTAGACGATAGATGAGAGATACCGCAAGGGTGAAGTGAAGGAAGGGTTATGGAAGGTGTAAGAGAGGGGAGATGGTTGTAAGAGAGGAAAGATAAGAAGTGAGGGGAGAAGAGTGTGGATAAAGAGGGGAGGAAGAAGAAGCGAAGAAAATGATGTAGAGATGGTAGAATATGGGATGGACGGAATTAAATGGGAAGTAAAGGAGAAGAGAGAAGACAAAATGTAGATTGAGAGGAATTTGTTGGTGATGAGAGGTTGGAAGGAAAGGCATGAGAGGATGGCAAGGAGAAGTAAAGAAGTGAGAGATAGACAAAAAGTAAGGCTAGGGAGGTAATTGAGTAGGGAATAGGAGGAGCCATAACCTCAGGAAATCGATGGCGGAAGAGTGGTTGACGAAGGCAAGTGGGATGCAATCAATGAGAGGATCAAATCCAGTACGTTGCAAACGAGGGGGATTTATAAGTGAAGGCTCTTCTATCACAGTGCAAAATAGTTGTAACAATACAGGGAAGTTGCACATTAAATGTACAAAAGTCGAAGATCTGCCATAATGTATAGATTGACAGGTAGAATCACAACTGCATGGGAGGAGAAAAATGTTTAATGTTATTGATGTATGCTATTGGATTAATAGAAATATCTAAATTATAAGTTTTATTAAATATCGCATACTAATTTTTTATGGGGAAATATTTGGAATAATTTTTAGGAAAAAAGTTCACAATTTCCTTGAATTGACCAAATTCTGATTATTTTACACCACTTATCTACGAATAACCAATGATAACTCATGTCACCTGTACTGACTTATAAATCATATTATCTTTTTTTGGGGGGGGTATATTGAAGGCCTGAAGGACATGATTGATGAAACCTGGCGAAGGAGTTTGATACATCCCCACATATATCTTGTGTCACAGGTGTAGAGATAACTGCATTGTTAATTGGAAGTTACGAAGTATAAATTTCAAACTTTAGTTATGAAGGACCGTGAGAAAGATAATAACAGAGTAAACCACATACGGCGAACAGGAGCATACCATATAAAGTCTATATTTTCATTTCATGAAGGAAAATACGAGCAGATGATGTCGTAATCTTTATAGTAACATGGTTTATCAGACCCTTAGACACTGCAGGCACTTAGAACTCAATGCCTCCCTTCTCTTGCATACTTCTAGCATGTTCAGTTTCAGCAGAAAGCTGTAAGTGACACTCGGATTAAGTTGAAAGAGTATCTAATAACATTCATGACATACAGCAGATGTGTTCCAATGTGATGAAATAATACTTTAATCGGGCAACCAAATGCCGTTTAGACATCTTTGCATTTTCCAAAAAACAGACATTGTATATCAAGTACTCTCATTATATCAATTGATTTATTTTTGACTTGCTGATATGTTTACCCGAGTGCGTTTTAGCGTGTTCTTTACTTCTAAGACGTATGTGGTTCACACCTGTAATGCAGGACGGGGCAAATGGCTTATGGCTTAGGCAAATGTTTTGTTGTTTCGTAGGATTTCCAAGTACTGCGTGCATTTATAAAATTTCCGTGAAAGAAATTCGGGCGCGTTAGAAGTGATTTCGACATTTCAGCTTATTTACTGGTTCTAAAGATAATTGGCTCTCTGGAAGATTCCGGGCAATCTTTTTGCATTTATTGGACTGAAAAAGCGAAGACGTGAGTATTCGCCTCAAATACATATAATTTACTTCACAGCCTCTAATAAATTCCACCGAGACCAATTTTGAGAAGCGAAGGCGCAAAACCTGGCACGAAAAAACTGAAAAATACTTTGTACGAATAGCCCTCACAAAGTGCATAGCACCGGTTCATTTAATTTATATGCCTTTCACAGCGTTCATTCTGGAAATGACACGACATTCCAGTAGACGTTGTACCTCTGAATGCGAAATTTCGAAGTAATACGCCACGCATTTGTTTAATGGTCCTTGTCGGCCGCTACTCGTCAACGCTCGAACGTCTGTCTGTCCGCCTTCTTCTGAAGAGAGTTCGTCATGGCTACAGCACGTTATCCACCCGCCGGTAATTGAATAGCCGTAATTTTATTTACTTTATTTTCTAACAAAATAAAAGAAGCAGGTTTCTGAATGCGGGAGAGAGAGAGGCTAGTCGTCTCTAGCGAAAAAAACCCTCTGACCGTGAACGCAGCAAACAATGTAAGTAATGCAAACAGACAAAGCCTTCCCACTACTGGAAACTCTTCTCTCCGGCCTGCGTGATTGGACAAGGAAGAAGCACTTCACACACGTAATACAATTCGGGAACTCGGCTCGCTACTTTCCATTGGTTACTGCACAATTGACTGGAGCGGAATAAAAAAAATGTGGGGTAAAGGGGAAAAAAGTGGGAGAAAAGGAAAAAAAAGGATCTCGCTTGAGAGCCGAAGATTGACGCTCGAACACGAGTGAGTAGCCGTGAAACCCCAATCTGGAGCTGCTTTAAATTTGATTCCCTCACTACATTCCACTCGACATTGCGTGTCCCTTAGGCGTTGTTGCATATTTTATCGGATCCTCCCCTCCATCGCCAGCAGGAAGTCACTACCAGCGATTGCGACGATCAAGGATGCCTCTGCTAGAATATTGAACGCGGCCAAATCCGTGGCACTGTTATGCTGCGCAGAGTAAGGGCGAGCACAATCACGGGGGTTTCCTGCTCAAGCGAACCAAATGCAGACGGAAGGCAGGTCTCCTGAATAGTAGATACCCCGCCAGACTTTTTCCCTCGTGTTCGTGTCGCGGTTACGTACAATATTCAAGACGCAGCAGTCATTATCCTGCACCAAAGTACTCGTTTCATAAACGGTTGTTAGGATGCAGATTTCATGAGCCAACGCAACGGCGTAAAACTTCATTATGTTGGGATAAAATTTCATGTATTAGCGAAACTACTCGCAACTGCCGTCTGCAAACTAAATCTTCGTGTGGGTAAACGACGTGGAAAAGTTTGGACGATACCCTGTAGCCTCATATGTCATGTTGGAGTGTCGCCATGAACAAACACTTATGACGGAATACGTAACAAGCACTCTGCAAAATTTTGCGTTGCTGCCTCGAGACATTTTCATGAGTAAAACATTGTTGCGCAAACCCACTAACCTTACAATATGCACTGCATAACAATAATTCTAAAATATGTGTCTTCCGACCTTTCCTCCTCCTCTGCTATCACGCAAAATTTTAATACGCTAAACCGGTTTCAAACTTTGTCCTATATGAATAGTTGAAATGATTGAAGGCGTTGTCATTGTCAACAATACTATTTATTTCAATAAGAGCAGCTTTCGATGACTTAGCCATTATCAGTTTTCTGCTGTCTGAAAGTCACAAAAACGACTACAGACTTCCAGACAGCAGAAAACTGATGATGGCTAAGCCATCAAAAGTTGCTCTTATTGAAATAAATAGTATTGTTGACAATGACAACGCCTGCAATCATTTCAATTATGCAAATGTCAACTACAACTCACCACTAAACCTATATGAATAGGTTGAATGGAAGGAATGATAATTACATTTTACTGTTTGTGACGTGATAATTATGGTTGAAATCAAATCCTGTAGTGGAATTGTAGCCGAATTCAAAACTAGCAAATAAAAATAAAGGCAAGCGTTTACAAGTTTTGACGTTTACCTTTACACATTCAAATACTCAAGTTCAAATAAAGTGAATTCGATATGAATGAATCATTATTTTTAAAAAAGGAAGAAAAATATCTCGTTACCTCAAATAATGGGGTAACAATATTACAGTAAATCTTTGCAAGAGAATCCTGAATTGTTAATCCAAGAGAAACCAAATAAAAACTGTTTTTTTAAATACATTTAAATACTTTTCAACTACCAAGGTTATATAACAGCCACTGTATGTAACATTGGGGTAACGGTAACAATATATGGTCACACACAAACATCCATGCCCCAGGCGGGATTCGAACCCGCGAACCTTCAGGCCTCCATGCCGGCTAAAGGCGTTTTGTACGAAACATCTATTTAAATTAATGATCACGTTTAATCGCATTACTTGTGTCTTGGTATGCACCAGACATTGAACATTTGGTCAAAAAGTATTTTGAATAATCTTTTGGAGTAAATCGTTGTACCAAGGAATGACAAATAATGATAGAATTGTACGCAAAGGTGTAGTGTGTAGCACCTGCTTCTTGTATCAGTTTAATAACCACAAAACGAAGGACAAACGAAATAATATTGTTTATGGTTTTCCTCATTGGACTTTTGCAGGTACATTTATTCCTTTTGTTTTTTGACACGTGAATTACGTTGGATAGTAACGTTTATTCGTGCCGCACATGCGGTATATATATATCACTCGCCCTTATCATTGGACATACTCAAACACTCCCATGTAGAACAAACTCCATTGCAGGCATCATTAATAATAGGAACAATTTTTCTCACAGCTACGGATTCATAATACTGGCGGAACTTGACAGTTAATTTTCGTGTTTACAAAGAGACGAGGCAATTCGAGCTTCATGGCGATGCTCTTTAGAATGTCTCTTTAGACAGATGGTTTGTCCCCTCAGCCATAAAGGCAACGATGGGTATTTGCCAAGAACAAGTTAAACACTAGATCTTCTCAGCGAGAGGCGACGACACAAAGATTTCAGAAATGCACGTGGAATATATTTCTCTGAGCTTTGAAACCAGTCTGAATGAACGTTGACAGTCTAAAAGTGTGGCCTGTATTCCACTTGTGAATCCATACAAAGCTACCCCAAAGCCATCTTCTGTGAAGAAACAAAACAAACAAATTTTGCTTACTTTGGTGCTCATTGGGAAGCAATCAGTCATCTGATGTGACACTTCTGTTCACGTGATGTAATATTATCAGACTTTTAGTCAAATAGAGGCAATGCTTTTTGAATGTCAAAATTTGGTTAATATTACAACAGTTTACATTTGCAGCTATTAACACATATTGCCACTGGTACTATACGTTTAATGGCCTAGCATTCTCTATTTGTGGGAACTGATATTTGCTATTCACGTGGTACGTTATGGAACGCAATATTTTCTACGTTCTTGGTATTTCTCTTGAATTGTTGTTCTGTCTAAATATAATGTGTTATGTTCTTGCAGTATTCTTGATGTTTGTTTCATTAAAACTCGTTGCAGTGTTGTACGAGAATATTATAGAGAAAATTTGTAGTTCTAGTAATATATAGAGAATTTCTTGTTCTTGAGCAGAGCTCCTTTTTGGAAAAACCATTTTGTGAGGGTTTCTTTAATAGTATTTTTATTGCTTCAGGTCGTTAATTACTGTACAATGTGATTGAAAATACTGATTTAATAATTTGATTCGAAAATTGATGTGATGAAAATTTAAAAATGGAAATTGTAGATGAAGATTTGATTATAAAATTGAACATACTGTAATATTTTAAGTTCGTATTATAAATATTATAGTCTATTTTCGTTTTCAGTTTGATTACACATGTTCAATGATAATAGGTGTCCAATGTGTGAGAATACTTAGTCTATTACTGTTATTGAATTGAATTTGCCTTATTTTACGTGGTGAGACTCAGGCCATGAGGCCTGCTCTTCCGTCTGACCACGCAAATTTCGTTACGCTCCTTTCAACAAGAGAAAGAAGGTATTACTTGAGCGATGAAACAGGCGAATTGAATTTATCTCAAATGCATCATTTAGGCTTGAGGATCTTTTACATGCAGTAAATCTACTAACATGGGACAGCCGGCTTTACTTCCCCTCCGAAGGAAGGCGTACGAAGCATTAAAAAGCCCTTAAAAATCCACGGCTTCGATCGGGTTTCAACCCGCAAACTTGGGTATAGCAGTCCGGTACGCTAACCGCTACACCATCGCCGCCGCTATTATTAACGCTAGTGTGCGTTTATTTTTTATATCGACCGTTGAATACATTTCGTGATACCCCTTTTTGTAATAAATAAGAAATAACACTTCTAGGATAGGAGCACACATATCTTTTTTGTAACAATCATTTGTTTTAATTATTCTTCACGAACGGCTGAAATCACTAAAGGATATCGGCTGTTTTCTGTGTCTTTCTTTCCTGAATTTGGTTGCGTTATGCCCACATAGCAGAACTGTATTACGAAAAGATTTTAACACGCCTTCGAGAAAACTCTTCGGTGTTGCCCCGGCAATTGCCTTAACTGGTTACGGCAATAACCCTACCTTAACGGCCTGCAGAAGCAAAACTGCTGCTGCACAAAACGACTTAAAATGGTTTTCCAAAAGTAGCATGCACACTGCCCACGAACAGTAAATAAAATACGCAATAACATAGTATAGTTCATACAGATACAGTATTACAGATCTTTACATACCAAGAATATGAGAAAATCCGTTCCATTACATAACATATAAATAACATTTCAATGGCGAGCCATCTCTTCCTTGGAATCTTACTATTGCATGACGTCAGACCCATCGTAGACAATGATCCCACTAAGCATGAAAATCCAGTCGTTACACGCAATGTAATAGGTGGAATAACACAATCAATTATTTGCATTTTTCATACACATTCATTGTTTGGGATTTTCCCGTGTTCCTGGGCACCTAACAAAACTATAGAAAAGAGGCTGGACGCAGTATAATAAAATCATTTATTTCAGAAACCATTCAAACGACAAATTCATCATTTCGAGAAAATTAAGGAAAAGTGACACAGAGTTTCTGATTTCAAATTATTATTTAATATTAAAGCGTTGGTAAATGAGTTTGTTTCATGTAAATATGGACCAAACGATGCGTCTATCCTCATGAATCAATATTCCGTCTACCCTCACGGAGCAATAGTTTTTTTGGTTTTAGATTCTGGCTTTTGACGAGTTTTTGAAACGAACCATTCAATTTTCTTCCTATTGGGGTATTGGGAATTAGTTTTATAGTATACGGAGTTCGGCGAGGATTGTTTGTCACCATTCGCGAACAGCTTCTAGTATGGCGCCCGAAAGCTGCCAGCGACCTCAGCAGATCCCACGTGACCCGGAAGAGCAGCAAGTGGCGCCCCTGGCGGAAGATCCGCCGCATCCGGCGGCGGCAGCGAGGTAGTTCCACCCCGCCCTTCCTTCCAGTTCTCCTCCTCCCCATCTTCCCCACCCACCCGTCCACGAATTGGCATGGGGTTGCTGGCACCAGCTCTGAGGCGGTGGTGGTGGTGACGGGAGTAAAAGCCCATTCACAATGGAACAAACGGTAACGTAACGTGGATGCATACGCTTGGCGCCATGCTATTCTATGGATTCATTCAGAATGGCCAACGCTAACTTGAAAGAGAACCGAGAGGTAGCTGTGGAAGTTCTCATATTTCAGGGTTTCACGTTGACGTGAACGTATTTTGAGATCAACAGGTTATCGTCTACTCCAGCCACATCCAAACACCTTCTAGAGTTTTGTTTGGGAGAAGCAAACGCAGAGCATAAGTTGATATCATTGCTCGTGAAAGTGTTCATGGAAGTACTCATCGCACAGAAAACATTTTCAAACAAGTATGACCGCACCCATTTTAATTATTGTTACAGAATAAAAAAAATTTAAAAATTAGTGCATGGAGTACACTAATTAGTTGTTAGATTATTTTTGTTATGAACTTGACATGTTTGTAGTCAATGTACTTTTTATGTTCGTATCTACGATCAATGCACATATTAATAACCTCACTTCTACGTTAAATATTTAATTATGACACGAAACTTTGGCGTAGCACACTTGAGTGGCTTTGATCGCTACGGAACTCAGGAAGCAACAGTCCGATGGGATGGTTGGTGGTAAGCGCTGAGTTGATGGGAGAGCGGTTGAAGAGACAGCGAATCTGTAGGATATACTAGGGCCGTGACAACTCTTGGGGATGGTGCCGGGAGAAGGTCATGGGGTGGAGAGGTCAAGGAAAAAGGAAAATGCTTGGAGTATGGTGAAAGTGGGGAATATAGAAGGTGGCGAGGAGGGAAGGGAAGCAGAGCGAACAATACGGACAGTGAAACGGTCTGGTGAAAATGTTACAGAAACGAGTAGGGTATGAATGGCAAACAGGGCATGGTTAGAAAAAAATATGGGGAAGGAGGAGAGAGAAAGAGAAAGACAAACAGAGAAGAGAGAACAAGACAAAGATAAATAGAGGAGAGATAAAGAGAAAGAAAAAGAAAGAAAGAGACCAATTAGTGGGGAATTAATGAGTACACGATAGTAATGACAATGATCACTTGAAAAAATGGAAATGGATGGTTTAATGTGAGAGGTGTCGTTGATCTTCCCCCGCTGCATTACGAGATCCGGCGCCGACCTACCCTTCGACTTGCGGGGTTTCCCTCCACCAGGTATCTCCCACCAGCGGGGCACCGCCCAAGCCGGGACAAGCTCAAAGCACCCGCCTGGCCTCCCGGCATGGTAGTGCCCGGTGTGGCAGTGCATGGAGAATGGACGATTAGGCGGGAAGACAGGAAAGGAACGGCGGGTAAGGTAGAAACGGTGGCTAATGCAGGGGTGGAGCTGGAAGGGCGGGGATGGCGTGGAGAGCGCAGGGGGCTGGCAAAGCGGGGGCTGCGTGGACGCCGGCGCCGGGAAACCAGAGGCCGCCGGCCGGCAAGCACCGCGCCGCCCCATAAATTAGCATAATGTTTTCCCGAGCGGTCGCCTCTAGGGGGGCGGGCGCGGGGCGCGGGGCGCGGGGCGCGGGGCGCGGGGCGCGGGGCGCGGGGCGCGGGGCGCGGGGCGCGAGGGGCGGGGCGCGGGGCGCGGGGCGCGGGGCGCGAGGCGCGGGGCGCGGGGCGCGGGGCGCGGGGCGCGAGGCGCGGGGCGTGGGCGCGAAGGACGGCGCTGGCAGTGACGTCGTTTGAGGGGAGGCGAAGCCGATAGGAGCAGCCGTAATGGTAATGGTTGAGGATAGGGGTCGGCGACTGGTTTCGCGTTATTGCTCAACGCTGACGACAAAATGAGAGGAAAAAACGCAAGTTCCATAAAAGGATGTTAACAGAGATTCAAAAGTATCTGCTGGTATTGTTGGTGTGCAATATTAAGTGAGATTTTAAAAAGGAAAGAGAGAAGCTGAAGATGTATGCAGTGTATAGGAGTGAGAAGATGAACCTGACTAATGACGACTTGCTCCTGGGACGATCGAGGTAGTCGGGGTAGCGCCGCATACGAAATGGGTGTGGCAGAACGCGAAGGGGGCAGAGAAATGCTTATATGACAGGGCAGCGGCGTCCCGCGATAGCGGGGAGGTAGAGCGAGGTAGGGAGCGATGGTAAAGGGTAGTCGTGATGAGCGTTGCTATAGTGTAGAGCAATACCTGTCGGTGTCAACACTGCCGTTACGTCTACCACCTTGCTTCACCTCTCGCCTCGGCTCTCGCCTCTCGCCTCTCGCCGTGCCTCGCCTCTCGCCGTGCCTCGCCTCTCGCCGTGCCTCGCTTCTCGCCGTGTCTCGCCTCTCGCCTCTCGCCGTGCCTCGCCTCTCGCCGTGCCTCGCCTCTCGTCTCGTCTCGCCCCTCGTCTCGCCTCTCGTCTCGCCTCTCGTCTCGCCTCTCGTCTCGCCTCTCGTCTCGCCTCTCGTCTCGCCTCTCGTCTTGCCTTTCGCCTCGCCTCTCGCCTCGCCTCTCCTCTCGCCACGCCTCTCCTCTCGCCACGCCTCTCGCCTCGCCTCTCGCCTCGCCTCTCGTCTCGCCTCTCGCCTCGCCTCTCGCCTCGCCTCTCGCCTCGCCTCTCGCCTCGCCTCTCGCTTCGCCTCTCGTCTCGCCTCATCTCTCGCCTCATCTCTCGCCTCATCTCGCTTCTTGTCTCGTCTCGCCTCTCGTCTCGCCTCTCCTTGTCGCTTCCTCTTAACGCCATTATCTTCACTCATTCCTCTATTCCCGCTTCGCTTTGGTGCACCTTCCTCTGACCTCCCCTTCCAGCTCCTTTTCTCATCGAGTCCCAAACCGATAGAAGTCGCTCAGGGCATCAACAGATGTCTCTGCAGTGCCTCTGAGTGCGAGGTTCTAGGTTCAAATCCCGACGGTGGCAGGATTTTCGACACTAGCTAATAGCTAGATCGAATTCAGTCGCTGTCTGGAGGAGAAATCCAGCGTCCGGCTGCTCTGATCGGTAGTTTTCGGTGGGTTCTCCAATCAACACCAAGCGAATGCCGGAGCAGTACCATAACAAACGGGCTACGCACCGCGCGCGATTCTTCCTACCTCTTCCTTGACCTTTTCTCGCCCTTTACACACACTTAAACTTTTATGCACTACGCCACCACACATGTCGGGGGCATAGAGCTTGTCTCGACTGGGGCGGTGACCCGCTGGTGATACGTTACAGAAAACCCCGCAACCCGACGTGTAGGTTGGCGCTGGACGTTCATCCCCACAGGGGGAAGATTATCACCACCTTCCGCGATAAATCATGCACTACATTTAAGGGAATCATGACCATAGTTGTTGACGCGCCCGGAATAAATTAATCAATCCTAGTCCCAATCCCGCTGCCTGCCCGCTCCACCTTCGCTCTGCCGTTCACTCTCCCCGCTGTAGCGTCTCGCCCCGGCCCGTCCTCTCCCCACCCGCGCTCCGCCGTCGCCCTTCGCCGGCGGGGGTGGCGGAGGCGGTGGCGGGGGCGGCGCCTGAAATGCGACGCGGCCCCGCGCGGGAGGGAAGTGTGTGCATGCCTTGTCAACATCAACACACGGCCGCGGTGCCGGGCGGCGCCGTCGTGCCGGGCGAAAGGGGCAGGGAGGGGTGGAGTGCGGAAAGGGGGGGAAGGGGGGGGTGCGACGCGAATACGGTCCGCAGTGTTGGAATACAAGCGGGCGAGATGGAGAGGAGGGCGAGACACTAAGCTGAGCAATGCGTTTAGGGAGATACTCAGGTTGTCAGGGATAGTTTACTGGAAGGACCATGTTGGTTTCATTAACTTAAGACACTGTGTTGGGATGGGAGGAATTAGTATGAACTGGACATCGAAGGATTTAACAAAGATAAGAGCGAACCATGTATAGTTATAATAGTGGGGCAGTTAATATGAGATCACCAGTATCGGCCCTGACACTCAAACATGGTTGTATTGGGAATAAATGTTTAAAATTTATCAACATTAGAAAATATGAATATCATTAAGACGCTATGATGAGCAATGCGTTTAGGGAGATACTCAGGTTGTCAGGGATAGTTTACTGGAAGGACCATGTTGGTTTCATTAACTTAAGACACTGTGTTGGGATGGGAGGAATTAGTATGAACTGGACATCGAAGGATTTAACAAAGATAAGAGCGAACCATATATAGTTATAATGGACGGGCAGTTAATGAGGCCACCAGTATCGGTCCTGACATTCAAACATGGTTGTATTGGGAATAAATGTTTAAAATTTATCCACATTACAAAATATGAATATTTGTGATATGTCCCACTGATCGCTAATGAAGACACGAAGAGGTAAATAACAAAATGCGTATCAGAATATAAATGGTCAATATTTTTCAGGCGGCGATAAGAGATAACGACTTGCTTTTCTCGGTTCTTCCTCTTCATTCATCAGTGTTAGCCTTTTTCGATAACGAACAGTACGTTTGAAGTTCGTTTATTATCCAATATAATGCATGGTTTTATTTTGCAGAATACGTATGTACTTTAGGGAAGATTGTTGGATAAGGATGCACTTTTATATTGTGTATTCAAAAACAATTATCTTCCCTCGTGTGTTGATAGTTCTTTATAATATCGCAATACACCTTTTCTTGCTTTCAATTCCTAGAATCTTGCGTTGTTTACTCTTTTCTATTTATGTATTTGTATAGAAGCAAATATAACTTATAATTAAAATCATATTACTTTAAAGCATATACATTCCAATAATATTCCGCTTCTTGCACCACTTCCACTCTTGAAACCTCTGTCATTTTCTTATCCAATATATTAATTTACATTTACATTCATTATTGTACTACCCTCCGGGATAGACTATAACTTCTTTATCTCTTCAATATTATGGTTCGTGATGTCTTTCCAATTGAATTTCCATTCCATAAAGTGAATTTATTTACAAACGTATGTGTCAGAAAAAAATAGTACCACTAAAGAGATTGCTCCCTATTTTGGCACCAAAATATTTGTGAGAGACCAACAATCAAACATAGCACAGTTCTTATTCAAAAGACTACCACAAAAAGTGCTTTTCTTACAAAACAAAGACCTTTGGAGTACATTGCTTCCCAACTAACTTAGCTTACGCCTAAAAAAATTAAAATTAAAAACTAATACCGGAGCAACGTGGGTCATTTCAGTTTCATTACAACAGATTAAAAATAACTTCAATAAAGTTGTATATTTACACGCGAAGCAGGAGCATTTATTTATCATTGGGTCTCCTTGAACTCCTTGAGTTATATGTTGAGTACAAGGCTAGTTTTAAAAAGCTTATCACCATCAGTGTGTACTCTAGTACCAACACTTTGTGTACCTACTTGAAATGTAAGTGTACTTAGTGGAATCTATTTGGAGATATAAGAATATATATGCACATACTTGCTTCTATTTATCATTTGGAAGTTTGATGTCACGAAAAATAACACGTTAAGCAATGTGTATCAGTCGATCTGATTCAAATGTTAGACTCATGATTATATAAGACGGTGAAATAAGTATGTGTGCGTATGTAGGGGGAGTAAAGGTGGATTTAAATGTAATGCCTGCTTTTGAGAACATATTTTAGTAGATATTTGAAATTACGCAACGTAAAAAGATTGATTACTCAGTTCAAGTACACCATTTTACCGATATAATCCATCATTCTTAACAGATACAGTTAATAACTTTGATTCTGAAACATTTTCTGCTGAACTTGTTCGTTTCAGAAAATAGGAAATATTATTTGGTAGAATTTCTTTGAATACTAAAAACGCTGAATAATTTAGTAACTAATTGAGTTAAACTAATAGAGTTAAACTAATTGTTCTAAAAACATTATAATACTTACTAAATGCTATATTTTAAATTTTAATTTTTTGAGGCAGTTTAATTAAAATGCCCCTTGAAAATGGAACTTTGTTTAGAAGTCTGGTCCAAATTTGAATATTTGATACAAATAAAAAGTGATCAGAAGGCGGAGAAATATATCGACAAATTTTCTGGCCTATTTTTCTGAAAATATAATTCATTTTTTACCGTCGATTTATTGTTCCAGTGTATGTAACCAAATGCAGTTCACAACTCCATATCACGTCACATTCACAGCAGCACATATTAGTACCGTGTCCGGAACATTCAAATTCCGTCTGGAAGTCATCACAAAAATCCAAGGTATTTTCCGGCTTTCCACCGCCCGTTTGCAGCATTAGAGAATTTGCGAGGTCCGTAAATTCCGAACTCAACAGCCACCCCCTCTGCCGCCAACTCATTTGAAAGCATCAAAAACCATTCTCGCTGGCTCTCGCATCCCCGGTTATCCACGTGACGCCCCGGCTTTCACTTCGGTCGCACCCCGCTCCTACACTGCCCCCGCCCCGCAACGCCACCGGGTCGCTCCCGCCCCGCTCCCGCCTCGCTCCCGCCCCGCTCCCGCCCCGCTCCGCTCCCGCCCCGCTCCCGCCCCGCTCCCGCCCCGCTCCCGCCCCGCTCCCGCCCCGCTCCCGCCCCGCTCCCGCCCCGCTCCCGCCCCGCTCCGCCCGCTCCGCCCCGCTCCGCCCCGCTCCCGCCCCGCTCCCCGCTCCCGCCCCGCTCCCGCCCCGCTCCGCCCCGCTCCGCCCCGCTCCCGCCCCGCTCCGCCCCGCTCCCCCGCTCCGCCCCGCTCCGCCCCGCCCCGCTCCCGCCCCGCTCCCGCCCCGCTCCCAAACTGGTCTCGCCCCATTGGCGTCCAGTGCCTACCCCACCCACGCACCGCCCAGCTCCAGGAACGTTCCTACCACTCCCACGCCGTTTCCACACACACATGAATCTCCTCAATACAAACCACTCCTCCATTCCCACCTCCCTCACCCACACGCTGTGCCCGCCTCCATCATCCTCCCAACTGCCGCCACCGTCGCCGGTGTACCTCGCCAACTCCACAACTTCACCTCCCCACCCGCGCCGCCGGAAGCGAAATAAAGCCGCGGATCGCACGCAGCGCGACCGCCACGTGGCCGGCGCGGGGGGGGGGAGGGGGAGGACAGCGGAGGGGAGGACGTCCGGCGGAAGGCGCCTCGAGGGACGCGACTAATTAAATATGTGGCCGGAGCCAGGCGCCCGCCGCGCCGGCAAGGTAAATCGTCCCTGCCCCGCCCCCACGCCGCCGCTGTCACGGCGCCTGACTTTCATGCTTTCATTAGCTCTTTGCAGGCCTTTTATTTTCAGTGTCATCACCGTCATTACCACTAGCATTTTTTTCTATTTCGGCTTTGTTTTCAATTTTTTTTTAAACTGGCCTAGAATTGTCCTTAAATAGGAGGTCATTTATTGAAACGAATATTACAAAACTAGTGTTGCTACATCAGCACATATTTTCTAGCATTATTTGTAACGGTTACGTTTTATTATAATAATCAGGAAGCAAAGGGCAAATTCGAACAAAATAAAAATGTTTATTTTTTTTAATCATCAGGTTGGAAGGTCCAGTTTCATGTTGGAAGGTCCTTTGGTTTTTAAGGCAGACATTCATATTAAATAAATTTTTATTAATGATTTTTTACGTTTTTATAGACCAACCTTTCGAAAGTCTTTGGCCTTCGAAATTGTCTGCCTTAATGAATGTCTGCCTTAAAAACCAAAGGACCTTCCAAGATTTAAAAACAATCAAAAAGGGCAGTCCTTCGATTAATATCAAAAATTTAACCTTCATAAATAAAAAATTATAGGAATGTTTAATTTTGAACATTCAAAAGTTTTAATGAAAGCGGAACTTGTCCTATAGAATAACGCTCTCCCTTTCAAAATGTTCTTCAAAAACAGTTATTAAAAATATCTTCACCTTCAATAACGTAATAGAAGTTGGGATGAAAAAATTAGAACTTTTCGAATTTTCGAATATCCAAAGGTTTTAATGAAAATGAAATCTGTACTATACTATTTATGAGTGTATTTGCTTTATTTGAGTAAACGAAAATACTGAGTTAGTTTTGGTTTCGTGTAAAGTATCATAAAAATTAGAATATCCATTTCAAATTTGCACGGCATCAAGCTCCAGTAGACGGCTGGGAAAATATTACATTTGGAGAGAAATTCGGATAAAATTTGGGCGCTGATGTTATTCACAGACGATCGAAAGGTTACGTACAAAATGTACCTACCATTCGGAATCCGTGGTTGATGTTTCTTAAAAACAGTTCTGTCAAAATCATGTCGACGATTTTTTGCATTATTTAATTGTCTCTCGCACTACGTGTACGAGAAAGTATAAATCTGTTTCATGAGTTGTCGTCAGGAGATCGCGTCGCCGAGATTTACGTCTTTATGTGTATGCTGTACGTTTTAGAAACGAAATATTATTTTTATTATTCTTATTATTAATATTATTTTTGAGAATTTTTTCATGATTAGAAATTGTTGGAATAACTACAATTGCTACCCATATATTAGGTTTTCATTAAACCATTCTGTATGACCAAATATTGGAGGGATATATTTGTTGTAGATAACTTTGTAGATAGATCTGTTTGTTGGAATATTTTTTTCAAAGATGATTCATCTTCCCATCTCATTATCTTTTATTATCTATCATATCTTTATAAATTGTTTGTGTTCTACGGTTTATTTTTTAAAGGAACTTGAGTGTAGTTTTTTAGGGAGACGGAATTGCCAGCACTTACCACGTCCATTATAGTTGCTTATTTTGAATTTTGGGTAGGCAGGTTTTTTAACTGTTATTTGTAGTACAACTGACATGTTTCGAAGGGGTGAGTCACATGGATCTGGAAGATCAGCTCATATCTATCTCTCAGGAAGAGAGTACAGTACAGTTCCGGCATTCGATGAATTTGATGGAAGGTGTCTACGAAAACAACGAATCAGAGCGGCCGCACAAACATACCTATGACACCATGAAGTTGCAACACCATCAATGAGTCCGCAGCACAATACATCCGGGATACAGAATCTAACACACGCGCATTCCTCATCACCCGAAACAGGAGGTCCGCCACCGACTACCGGACCCGCCTCTTTCCGGCGGTTCGCTGACCTTCACATCATCAAAGGCCGCGATCCCGGCGCTCGCCCCGTCGCCACGCGCCTAAATTTGGGAAGTAATCGCGGACGCGCGCGCCGGCCCGCCCCCTCCGGACGCGCCGATTATGGATTCAAAGCGGCCTGGAGCCCGCTCGCGGAGGCGGGCAGGCTGCGCGGGGATTGCGTGTTGGCACAGCAACCTTTGAGGGCGCGACGGCGGGAGGAAGGGCGGGGATGGACTGACATGCGGTGGTGTTATGATGAGTCCGAAAGAGGCGAGAATTGGTGCGGGACGGGGAATGGGGGCGAAGTCGGATCGAGGCAGGAGGTACCGAGAATTTATCTGTGGTGGAGACCAGCATGTAACGGGGAACGGGGCTTTTTCTTTTTTTTCCCTTCAAAATTCAAGTAGTATATGACTTAGTGTAGGGATCACAGAATTTTGAATATGTGCACACAATTCACTTTTCTCCATAGCACGTTATACGCAGTTTTTACTGGTTTTTTTGACGTAAAATATATAATAAATAAATAATAATAAGGATGAGATATGAAAAAAAGAGGGGATCTGTAGGGGAGGGAATTTGGGGAATTATCATGCGGCGAGGACTGCCTCATATAGAGGCTGTAAATGAGTAAGATGCACAAAAAGGTGTGAACGATTGATGAGAAGAAAGCAGGGGGGTATAAGAATGATGAGGCGGTTCATTTCTGGCATCGGAGCGGGGATGGACTGACATGCGGTGGGTAATGAGGAGTTCGAAAGAGGCGAGAATTGGTGCGGGACGGGGAACGGGAGCAAAGTTGAAGCGAGGTAAGAGGTTCCGAGAATTTATCTGTGGTCCAGGATGTAAAGGGAATCTGAAAAAAATGAGGAGATCTGTAAAATGAGAGTTGGGATATGTAGGGAACGGGATTTGGGGAATTATCATGCGGCGAGGGCTGTCTCATATGGAGGCTGTAAAGGAGCACGATAAGAACTATTGACGGAGAAAACATCGGGGGGATATGTGAGGGACCAGGAAGTTCATTTTTGGTATTTTATTGTCATGTTCCTCCATCACTGGAACTCTAGCTAACGTGGGATCTTGAGACAAATAATCTTGGTTTAAACTTAAACTGTTTTAGTAAAATTTACATGACATTAATATTCTGACCAAACCATCCATTGAACATTGTATTTCATTGCGTAACATGTAGTACCATTATGAGGTGTCTAAGAAATTGTCAAAGATGAAAGTCCGTGCTAACAAAGAAATTGTATTCCCACCTACCAAACTGTTCATTCTTTCACACATTTCTCCTACTGTTCAAGAGGCAACCCAGATACTTTTCTTTTCCATACAGTAGATCTACCCGTCCCCCACCTGATTGCTAGGATTCACGAAGTGACTCATCCACATACTACATTATTTATACAGGGGTCTCAGAATAAATATCACATATTGCTAGGGCACGTAGAACAGAAAATTATTACTTTTTGCCAATTGGCATGTAGAGAAACATTTCATGTAACAGATGTATAAGTGAAACATTTTCCCTTGATTTTCAGACAATTTTTTACGCACAGTTATTCGGCAGGTCTTTTTTAGCCGCCATCAAGGAGATTTCATATTCCTGCCGAGCATCTTTACAAACAGGGTTACCTAGAAATTCGGGTCGAATGTTATATGTATTTATGCACATAACTCCATAACTCCATAAGCAGTCACTGAATTCTATTCCTCTCTACCGAACTGCGCACGTATTCACGTAAATGTCTTCTCACGCTCGTTCACCTGCAGATCCAAGAGAAGACTCGTACAGCTTTCCTGCGTCTTACCCACACAACTAAGCGGTTCCGTCGAGTCTCCCTTCCCCATTGCTTCACAGAATTTACGAACACACTCACCTGTTGGGATATAGAGCATTTGGTATCATTGGATTACCATCTAAGTACCAACTCACCCATGTACATTTCAATTCACCCATATGTGCATGCTTTCCAAAACGAGGAGAAACCAAACATATTTTCTCATAATCAGAAACCCAGGCACGAAATCGAGCCATCTGACCGTCAATCCACGGTCTTAGCAGTCCTTAGATAAGCCCCATCCTGTTCTCACACGTACGTATTTCACTTTTCATCCGCGAATATGACACGTCACCCATGTGTGCATCCTGTCCAAAATGAGAGCAAACCAAACCTCTTCTCTCTCAACCAGAGACCCATGCACCAGAACGAGCCACCCATGCGTCAATCTGCGACCTCAGCAGTCCTCGAATTACGCCCCACCTTGTTCTCTTACGTACGTACTTCACTTTTCACCCACGAATATTCACTTCACCCACATGTGTATGTTCTCCAAAACGCGGGGAAACCAAACACATTCTCTCTCAACCAGAGACCCATGCACCAGAACGAGCCACCCATGCGTCAATCTGCGACCTCAGCAGTCCTCGAATTACGCCCCACCTTGTTCTCTTACGTACGTACTTCACTTTTCACCCACGAATATTCACTTCACCCACATGTGTATGTTCTCCAAAACGCGGGGAAACCAAACACATTCTCTCTCAACCAGAGACCCATGCACCAAACCGAGCCACCCGTGCATCAATCCTTAGCAGTCATCGGGTTATGTCCTACGTCCCACCCTGCTCCACTACCCACGCACTTGACTTCTCACCCACATCCGCCTGTCTGCGACGATCCAGCCCACCCGGTCCTCCTCACGTGGGACCCACCCTCCCGTTCGGCTCCGCCCTCTCGCCCGTCCCCCCGTCCCTCCTCACATTCCTCGAACGCCGATCGGCCTCTCGCCGCGCAACACGGAATGGGCGTTTCGCAGCCTATTTGGGAGACATTATTGTATAATTGATGCTCCGGGAAGTTTAATTATTCATAAGAGGAGCGTGAGTATGGAGCCATGTGACTCGCCGATAGAAGCGGGCCGGGGAAAAGTTCCCGGGATCGCCGATGGCAGCGCGTGCAGCGGGGCACAGTTGATCGAAAGAAAAGGACACCGACACGTAAAGAAAAAAACATGCATTTTGCAGTTGGAGACTCTATAACTTCTTCGGTGGAGTTCGAATGTGACGTTTCAATTGTAAAATAAAAAAAACTGGAAACAGTCCATAACGAACTGAAAAATATTTTATTTTTTAAGAGATTTTGATGTTTAGTTTGAAACGATAAAGATTGTTGAATACTAGATCTTTTCAATAAATTGTAGGTACACAAGCACACCACCTGTTACCAAAATTAAGTTAGGTATTGTCACCAGAATTCGGGATTGAGTTAAAGAAAACTTTCCGAAACAAATTTTATCAACATTGATGGATTTTCATGCGGTTTAATGAAACGGCCACATTCTGATTCCCATATTCCGTAAATGATTTTTATAGTATATTCTTTTTTGAAATAATATTCAAAGTAAGCGACTCCAACTTAACTACCATATAGTTTACTTCATATTTTAAATATTCTATCATTTTAATTTGTGGGTTCGTGGATTGGTTGTAAGTTTCTTTGCAATATTAAAATTATCAAGTCACAAAACTTTAGAATATAGTTTAAAACACAAACACAGAGAAGAAAAATAAAGTTTTTCTCTTTTCCGTTCGGAGTTTTTTATTGTTAAATGCATTATTTATTGCATTTTACCATTTGGTATTGAGGAGAAACATCAGTTCATGATGACACCTTTCACAGATACTTTTACGAAAAACATTTTTATTCGTTCTATAAGTTCACAATAAAAACAAATATTGAGCACAATACAGTTGCCTGGCTCATACATACTCACGTAAGGAAAGTTACATGAAAAAGTATTGATTGAAATACTTTTCACATAAATGTTTTGGTAAATTAAAATAGGTTTAATTGTGAATCTGTTAAATCAAGTCGTAACAATTCATGTTATTCTGGAAATGCAGTATAGTAATTCGCAGTATTTCAGCACAGTAAGTATCTTCAAAACGCATTTTATGTGCTTGAACCTCCTCAAAATACGTTTTTGAGAATTTTTGTATCCCATTCTGGATGGATCCGGAATGAAAATAGAAAATTGATGTTTCTCCACCAGTTGAAATACATGCGACGAATTGACACTTCTTGACCCAAAAGTGAACGGGAAAAGTCTAATCGGGACTAACGAACGAACAAACGAAGGTTATATTGTTATGCGATTTCATAAATTGTGTGTGTATGTGTGTGTATGTATGTATGTTCCTTCTTTTCCATTCGACTCGATTGTAAGACGCAAAGTTTCAGCAATGGGTAGACACACAGGGATACATAGACGTACGCCAGCGAAGGATTTTACAAAGAATTCTACTGATGTTAAGTTTTTTTATTGCAAAGCACTGCTGGGAGAGGAAGTCAGCGGAGACGCGGTGGAAAGCGAAATTGATTCCCAAGGCGCGAGCTCGGGTGTTCCCGGCAGACGCGCCTGCAGAGCGGGTCCCGCGAGGGTCGAACCGGGGTCCGCATCGCACAGCACTGCACCACGCTGCACTACAAGAGCAGATTCTTTAAGTTGGGTAATACAAATTGTGTATAAATTGACAGGTTGATAGACTGTCAGATTAGTGATTCCGGGCACGTCACCTGCAAGAGTCAATATTCCCGTAAGTGTAGTGCATGATTGGGGTGGTGATATTCCCTCGCTGGATGGTGAGATCCGGCGTCGATCTACCGTCGGCTACCGGGGTTTTCCTCAAACAGGTATCTCCCATCAGCGGGGTACCCCATTAATAAATGCGCAGCGGGGCACCGCGATAAAGAATGCAAATATATGATTATGTTAATCCGCGATTTCCCATGCTTGATCTAATAACAAGACTCGCATATTCAGTGCCTAACAGTTTACGATTCACCAGACGTCAAACGACGAGGAAGAAAGATGTTTCAATTTCTGGTGTTTCGTTTCAGTACACCATTTTCCACAAAGTCGACAGCAGCAAAAGCACTACTGGCACTGATTAGAAATATTGTGGAGCCACAGAGATTCAGCTAACGGAGAGAACTATTTATAAATAAGTTTTTGTGAAATTATTAACAGATTTCGTCATCTCCAAAGACGGAGTTTAATTTTTACGCCTGGGTGTGAATTCTATTCAGTCCTGGTTGGGTTGATTGATTAATTTTTCGTGTTTCCGGGCGCGTCAACTGCTTTGGTCATTAGTCCCGTTAGTGAAGTGCATGTTTTTTTCTCGGGAGATAGCGGTGATCTTTCCTCGCTCGATGGCGAGATCCGGCGCCGACCTACCGGCGGCTAGTGGGGTTTACCCCTAACCGGGACTCTCCCACCAGCGGGGCATCGCCCCAGCCGGGACAAGCTCTAAGTTCCCGATCAGTCTCCCGGCATGTGTGGTAATGCAGTGCATGTAAGTGTAAGTGTGTGTGAGAAGGAAAGATCCGTGGCCCATTTGTTGGTATACTGCTCCGACATTCGCCTTGTATTGATCGTAGAAACCATGGAAAACTCCCGATCAGAGCAGCCAGCCGCTAGAATTCTCCCTCAGACAGCGACAGAACTCGACCTAGCCATCTAGCTAGTCTCGAAAATTCTACCACTGCCAGGACTCGAACCTAGGACCTTCATTTCAGGACTATTCCTCTCGATTCCGTCCTGACACACTGAGAAAGAAATTCAACTATGAATTCTATTCAATATGTTAAGTAAAATTTTATACACGTCAACTTGAGTCCTGTACGAGACTATTTTGCTGGATCACCATGTCGGGTAACAAAAAATCCGCTAGAAGGTTGCCCTGAATGACAGTTTTTTGTTCTCCTGGACATTGCAAACACAACGCACTCCACCGAGCAAACAGAGCGTCTAACGCTCGGATCTTGTCACTCCACCAGTTGAGCCACTTTCAGGTGTAAAATGCAAAATTAGTTATGAGGGAAGTGGATTGTACTCGCGTGATGCGTGGTGACAGACTAATACTGAATTATTAGTTACAACCTCTGCAGGTTGGTTCTACTTATAGCCAGCAGTTGTTTTGGTAATGAACCTACATAGAAATAGCCACAGAACATGTATCATGCCTAGTTAAAAATCACACCATTTTCTTGCAAAGGTCAATAACTACAAACTACGCTCAGATATGCTTGTTTATGTATATGTATTGTAATAATGTATAGTAACTTTAGTATTCAAACACGACCAGCTATATGGATTGAACTGTTCACAAATATCTCATATTCTTTTGTGAAACTTTCACGGTGTTTTGGTAATTTTCTATAGCACAACGAAGGCCATTCAGTATCTCAGTTGAAAAAATAAAAAAAAAAAATTTATAAAAACTCATCAAGTCGAGTGTGCACTACACTTTTAGTGCCCCTCCTCTATTGAAATATCCTTTATGCTACTGGAAATAAAGTATGTGCAATCAAAATCGATTTAAGAATAGTTGGATTGTTTTCATAAATATTAAATAAGCCTTTTTACCACTAAGGCTTCTATAAAATGCATCGCTTTTCTTTTCGCATGTAATCAAACTTCTCAATTTATGTCGTCGATAAGATGAAATTGTTTACAATATAACTATTGTCTTTCTAAAAGTAAAACTAGTTGTTATATATGCTAAAAAACAAGACACCTAATAAACATACAAGTAGGTGGTATAAAAGCTGTAATGCAAACGTTTTGTGGGTCCCACTGCCAGACTAACAATGTTCCCCATCCACATTTTCCTCGTTTTGGAATCCTGGAAATCCAACTGACATGCCTACCCTACAGCCGGCATTACGTAATTTCTGCCACATGCAACCGGGGGGTGGGGAACATCATACCAGGAGATCCTCTCCCTCACATGGGAATGAAATCATTTCTGTCCTGATGCGACCGAAAATGATTCTTGCTTCCACAAAAAAACCTATTTTCCCTGCTCGTGGAAGATATTCAATTAATTTCGGAAGCGCATTGAACCATCGACTATAACAATCATATATTAATGTTGTATTGGAAATAGCAGAACTGTCAGGAAGATCATAAACTAATGAATGATACGTGAATTGTTTGCTGTATTTTGGAAGGAATGATTACATGATATTATGCATTGATCAATTGTTAAAAATTGATGATACAAATATAAATATTTAGCACACATATAATGCACGTAATGTCTATTGTGGAATGATGTATTAATATTTAAATCAGGAGACAATTCAATGGACTGATCATAAAGCATTATTAATGGTGACCAATTTTTGGAGGATTCGAATTTCCAAGCCATTAATATCGTAATGGGCAGTGGGTATGATCACTAGCTAATCTTTAACGAAGATATATATTTTTGAACTAATTAATAAGATGAGAAGGTCAAATCAATCGGTAAATAAGTATTAAACGAATGAAAATTATTATTAGTGAATTTCATTAATGTTAACGAAAGTAATGATTTGTATATCACTGCGGTTTGCTACTACTTTGTGCTCATGTGTAAGAGCGGCCCTGATAGATCTTTTACTTTCCACATTCATAAAGCCATTGTAATTTATGATAATTATCTTTGCCCCTCGGATGGCTCGTGGACAACGTGCGTGCTAGGCGGTCCCGGGCTCGATTCCCGGCCGAGGAGAAAATGAAGCAGCAGCTTTGTAATGCAAATCGTCTTATGTTTCTCTAGCTGTGTGACGAAAGAAAACGCTCAGGCAGGTCACGTAAACTAGGTACGGTGATGAAAATACGAAATTCTCGTCACATCTCTCGCTTACCGCTAGACGTGGTTAATGAATAACAACAGGGCCAGCGCCTGGAAACACCGCTACCTGTCAAAAGTTGGATTAATTCGATCCTAAAATGCCAAATATATTGTACAATACATACTCTGCATTTTTACCTCAATATTGCCCCAAACATTTATTAAAATAAAAGGGCCAGTTACCAAAATGTATAGAAGGAAACAGTGTACAAAAAAATGAATGTGCATACGAAAGAGCATACTGCGTTGAATTCAATTAGAAAAATTGTCTTATCAAGGAACAAACTTCTACGCAGGATAGACCGATCGCAAGTAATTTGTAATGCAGTGTTTTTTATAAGAAATTCATCCACTCTTTTCCAAGCGAAGAAAAATGAAAGTATGAAGAGAATAGTTGGAAATTTAAAAAACAGAAAAAATGTGAAATAAAAAATTTAAAAAAGCAAACTTATCTAATCACAAACTAGATCTCATTGCTATCGCCTGCACGTTATCTCATATTACAGAAAAAAAATATTTTTTCATCTGAATGAGTTCCCCGCCGCAGTTCACGTTTATAGGGGATACTTCAGCTTCTTGAAAGTTAACATAATTGAGAAAACTATAAAACAAATTATTGAAAGTAAAAAATAATAAAAAACAAGCATTACGTGGCATAATAAATCACGTGAAACATAAATCGTGCCGCATTGCTTTCGATTGCAGAAATTCTCTTATTGGAAGGAAAAGGTTTATCGGAGAAGGAATTTCCCACTCGAATGAGTACCTAGCGCAGTGGATTTTTATAGAGAATACTTCCGATCTCTCTGGAGAGCAAACAAAAAATTGAATGGAAATTTAATAAAGTAAAACAAGAACACCAACAAGTTTATCCGAAAACGCGGATATACATTTGGACTCACTGCGTTCGAATGGGTAAATTCTACCAAGCATAATTAACTACGAAAAAGGCAAGATAATTAGGTGAAATATCAAACAAGCAATACCTCGAATGAAACCTCACTGGAAGCAGAAATTGCGTCGTACAGCTTTCGACTGGGAAAAAAATTCTTATTGAAGAGCAAAGGTCTTCCGGAGAAGGATTTTCCCATTCAAATGAATCTCTATCGCAGTGCATTTTTATCGGGAATGCACCCGCCCTCTTCCAAGCGGTTGAATCTTCTGCGGCCGGGCGGGTCCAGAGATGCGGCCGCTAATACGACGCTGTATCGCCGGGGTGGCGGCGGTGGCGGCGGCGGGAGCAGCCGTGATCACTGCCGCATCAATATGCAGGATAAAGGCCATCGTGCGCCACGAGTTATGAATAAATGAATACGACTCGCGGGGCGCGGCGAGCGCGAATCGATCACAGTGGAAACAAGTCCCGCCCGCACACTCGCCCGATCGCTTGCTCGCCCACCGCTCGCCCAGATGTCGCTCGCGCTCACCCACCGCTTGTCCGTCGCGTGGCTGTCACTCGCCCGATTGCTTGCGCGGCCACGGCTCGATCACAGCTCGACCGACGCTCGACCGACGCTCGACCCACGCTCGACCCACGCTCGACCCACGCTCGACCCACGCTCGACCTACGCTCGACCCACGCTCGACCCACGCTCGACCCACGCTCGGCCCACGCTCGGCCCACGCTCGACCCACGCTCGACCCACGCTCGACCCACGCTCGACCCACGCTCGACCCACGCTCGACCCACGCTCGACCCACGCTCGACCCACGCTCAACCGACGCTCTCCCGACGCTCTCCCACCTCTCACTCGCCGCTCACCTACCGCTACATCACTTCCCTGTAGACCATTCTTCGCCTCTCTCTCTCACTAACCGCTTGTCCGTCGCGTGTTTGTTACTCGCCCTAACGCCTGCAGTTCACTCCGCGTTCGACCGCCATTCATCCCCCGCCTGTGCGTCGACAACTTGTTACGCTCACTTGTCCGTCGTTTGTTTGTCTTTCTTCCAAATCTGACGAACCACTCATCCACTCTGAGCCACCATCCTCGATCATTTGCAAGTAGTCGTTTTCGATCACCCATTACTGGACCACCACTCGCCCCATGTACCGTTTAGATTTCACTTCGTACTAGAAGGCTATTCATCCATCGCCTGTCCATCATTCGCTCCGCCCACCACCTGTCCGTCGCTTGTCTGCCACTTGTTGAGAGATCGAGAGTCTCGTCATAAGCTAGATTCCCAACCATCTGCGGCTCCCGACCGCTCGCTCAGCAATCGTTGTCGGTCACCAATCACTTCCCTACTTACCCGGGCTGTTGTTCTCGCTTACTCCGTTACTTTTCCGTTTGTCATTCGAGCTGTCACTCAGTGGCGTAGCGTAGTGCGAGAGGCAGGGGCGGCCCGCCACAGTCTACACAATAATGATTGTTTTTGCCGAAGTGTATTTTTAGAATTTCGGTATATTCTAATCTTTTAAATTGAATCTAAACAAGGGGTGGCGAAATTTTCCTCCGTTTCGAGCGGCTGTCACCCACGCTACACCACTGCTCCATGCACCCTCCTCGCGCCCTCTACTCGCCCTCTACTCGCCCTCTACTCGCCCTCTACTCGCCCTCTACTCGCCCTCTACTCGCCCTCTACTCGCCCTCTACTCGCCCTCTACTCGCTCTCTACTCGCCCTCTACTCGCCCTCTACTCGCCCTCTACTCGCCCTCTACTCGCCCTCTACTCGCCCTCTACTCGCCCTCTACTCGCCCTCTACTCGCCCTCTACTCGCTCTCTACTCGCCCTCTACTCGCCCTCTACTCGCCCTCTACTCGCCCTCTACTCGCCCTCTACTCGCCCTCTACTCGCCCTCTACTCGCCCTCTACTCGCTCTCTACTCGCCCTCTACTCGCCCTCCACTCGCCCTCTACTCACCCTCTACTCGCCCTCCACTCGCCCTCCACTCGCCTTCCACTCGCCCTCCACTCGCCCTCCACTCGCCCTCCACCTCTACCGGCGTTAATCCTCTCGTCCTCTCGTTGTCCATCCACTCTACCCACCCCTTTCACTTATTCTCATATTTAATTTTTATCTCATCTACCCGCCCTTCGCTCGTTATCTTTTTGTCCCAAATGCCTCACTTGTTCCCTATTCTTCCCCCACTCGTTCGCCATTCTTGATCACTCGATCGTCGCTCATCCACCGCTCGAATATCTACTCGTCTGCCCCTCTCCTTCCTGAGAGTCGCACTAATCTATGTGTATACTGCCAGGTGCCTGCTTCCTCACAACTCCCAGGCTCACCCCCACACCTCCAATATCACGCCAACTCCGCAAACCAAATCATTCGGGTGCTCTGGGCATCGACGCAGGTGCCCGGGGCGCCGGGTGTGTAGCATCATGATTTGCTCCGGGTGTGCAAAGCCTGCCCTGTGGCGTGTGGCTTACAGCACACTGCGCGGTGTTCGATCGGCACCCGGTATGTAATCCCTATTGTGGCGCAGCCAGCTAACAAATTGACGAACCGAGTAGGCCGTTTTCTACGTTCGAAACCTACAGTTTGAGGACAAACTTTGTCTCTCTGTTCAGGACCTGCCCATCAATATATATCGTGTACCTCAAAAACTATGTGGCAGATGAGAATATTTACAGTTTCTGACCGGCCTTTGATGTTCGATCGAACTTTCAAAGGTCAAGTGTAAATATCCAGGTACGTGATTTGTGTAAAGTGGAACTCGAAATTCCTTTTTCTGTGTGTGTATGTGTGTGTAATAGGACTATTTCGGCGTAATATAAATAAACCACAAACGAACAATAAGTGTAATGCATTAAAAATAAATATATCTTTATGAAAGGTTGATTGTATTATTTACTGCTGTTGAATTGCTATTAGATCATGTCGATGGTAGTGCAGAAGTGTCAAGATTTCTTTGGATTAAAAATTGAGTTGCTTGAAAGTCATAATTTCAAAGGTTTTTTTTCGATAAAAACTTTCAAAATTTAAAATGTATGTGGAGCTCATGTGTTATTCAGCAGGACACGTCACGGAAAAAATAGTTTCTATTGTAGTTATAAAAATTTCAAAGTTTGTCGATTTGAACTTTTAAAGTAAATGTTCAACTCTATTTTCTAATATTTTCCATTTTTAAATTTACATTTGCGCCAAACACCATCGTCGTGAATACAGCAGGGCGAATCAATTTTTTTAATTATCAAGGCTCGGCAATTTGAGAACGTCTAAACAACCGTTCAATGATTTAACCAGGACTGTCACTGAACTACACCTCAGATACTTAACTTGTATATTCTAGCATTGGGTTGTGTCATCTTGTAGTTTCCTTTCTCCGAGGCAACATCGGATGTTTCCAAATGAAAAGCTTTTGAATCGTGTATGGAAATATGTAAACGTATGGAACCGTCATGGAAATGTGGATCCACAGGGGATGATGCATATTTCATAGACACAAGTGCTGAGTAACATTACGTCTTACACAAAGCCAAAGCATCTCGTCAACTCAGCTTTCAATCGAGCCAGAGAAGAATACGGAATTTAATCCACACCTTTTGAAGAGATGTGTGATACAGTGAGCGCACGATACTAGAATGGAAATGAAATAAGAAACAAAACTAACAAAAACAAACGACGCCGTATTTTGTCCCATCTGCGATTATTCGAAAAGTCCTATTATTTCTTACTTTCACACGTTCTGAGCGAGCACGCCTGCCTTGATATTTCATCATGTACATGTAACTTTTATATTCATAATTTATAAGTAACTTCTAATAAATCGGTAATGAACCAGCAATGCATCTGGAGATCCAATGCATTGTGCTCAGTGGATAAAACGCACGGACGCAAAAATACTTCAAGCGAGTTGTTTCGAAATTTTATTTTCATTCCGAAAAAAAGTATATACTTTTCACAGAATTTTTTTCAGAGAAATTTCTCTGTAATTATTTAAAATAAATTGTTCATTCAACTTTCATTGACTTTATGGACATTATTTTATTTCGAACAACGTGCAGAAAAAAAGTACTATTGCCAAGAAATCCGAAAAATAAATTCTCAGTGTGTTTCATTAGCGCTTTGTGAGGGAATGAAATATACCGAGAGTAGATAGTTTGTCAGGAAAACTGAATTTATGACTTGATTATAAATAAGGATAAAAAATTGTGACGCTTAAAATAAATTGAACTAGATGAAATTAATCAAAATTTATCACAGGGAAAATTATTTTCTCATTAACATCGAAAGGTCAGTTCGCATAAAAAATTAACATAGATAATCTCTGACGACAATGCATTTCCTCGTCAAGAAGGCCAGCGGGAGTGGAATTAAAGAGAGAAGTAGAAATGGAAACATACGTGAAAGAAATGGAAGTGAGGTAGAAGTGGAAAGAGTCATGGAAATCCAGGAGGAGGTAGAATCAATGGAGATGTTGAAGTGAAGAAGAAGGTAGGGATCGAACAGGAAGTGGATTGATATTTCCGGGCACGACTACTGCTTTGACAATGAGTACCAGTGGTGTAGTGAATATTTTACGCCTCAAGGTGACGTATTCCTACCCAGCTGGATGGTGAGGTCCGGCGTCGACCTACACTTCGGTTTGCGGGGTATTCTCCTCAGATACCTCCTCCACGGGCACCACCCCAGCCGGGACAAGTTCTGGTCCCCGGAAATGTGTTGTAGTGCGGTGCATGTAAGCATAAGTGGGTGTAAGAAAGGGGAAATGATGAGTTAAGATAAAGGCAGGAAAGATCACGCGAGTTCATAGCCCGTTTCTTAGGGAACTGCTCTGGAATTGGCCTAGTGTGATAGAAGACACCATGGAAAACTACCTATCAGAGGAACCGACCTCATAAAGGCGGCGGTTGTGGCGGCGGGAACGGCAGCGGAGGCGGCGGCGGAGGCGGCGGCGGGGGCGGCGGCGGGGGCGGCGGCGGGGGCGGCGGCGAGGGCGGCGGCGGGGGCAGCAGCAGGGGCGGCGGCAGGGAGGGCAGCGCGGCACGGGGGGGCGGCGGCAGGAGGCAGCAGGGGGCGGCGGCAGGGGGCGGCGGGGGAGCGGCGGCGGGGGCGGCGGCGGGGGAGGCGGCGGCGGTGGGGGCGGCGGAGGGGGAAGTTGTGGCGGTGGAGGTGGGGGCGGCGAGAGCTGCGCGGGAGGTTGACGCGTGACTCGAGACGGTGCAGTGCACTGCGGTGGGAGCTGCGGAGCCCTTGCCGAGTGGCGCGTTGTTTTTCCACGGAGCGTCGCTCTGTTGTTGCAGCGGCAGCATCCGGTAGCGATTCGCTCGCCGTGGGTGGCACGCGGGAGAGCGCGCCGGCGGAGTTAGCTGAGAGCTAGCTTTTCTGCTGCCGCTGCAGGGAGTCTGGACGGGGGAACCTAGGGTTCGAGTACCGACAGCGTCGTATTTTCAGCACTAAATTTTTATTTGTAGCTAGATCGAATTTAGCAGTTGTCTGGAGGAGAATTCTGAATGCCGGCTGCTCTGAAAGGTAGTTTTTCGTGGTTTCTCCGATCATCACCAGGCGAATGCCAGAGCAGTACTCTAACAAACGGGCCACGGGCCACGCGCGATCTTTCCTTCCTTATCCTTGGCCTTTCCTCGCCCCTTACAGACACTAACACTTACATTCACTACCCTACCGCACATGACGGGAGCTTAGTTTGCAACCAGACGGGGGCGGTGCCCCGCTGGGAGGGAGATACCTTGAAGGGAATTACCCCGCAAGACAACGTGAACTACTGCTCACACCATTCAGCGGGAGAGGAATACGCCACCTCCCGGGATAAAACGTTCACTACACTAAAGGGAATCCAGCAGTTGATGAGCACGAAAACACCAATCAATCAACAAAGGAAAGCCTGCACCGTACGATAATTCCGCAAGGGCAGATCATACATTTCGCCAGCTGCTTAGAAATGGTGCCGCTAGAGTGGAGGAGCACATCCTACGTAAAGCAATTGCCTCCAGCTTGGAATTAAGTTCATCGTCGATAGGAAAACCTCCATACTTCGGCGGGGCGGATCACAACTCAGACCAGATCACAGAAAACGGAAATGTTTTCATTTGCAGATTCAACTATTACACACTGGTATAGTTCTATCTTTTCCTCAAAGCTTGAACAAATGTAAAAATAAATTAAAAATCACGTTCCTAGATACTTATTTGTATTACATCATTGTATATTCTATTGCTAATTGTCCCATTTTGTTATATTACTAGTCCTTGTTGTAGGGTAAGTTTATTATTATTACTATTATTATTATTATTATTATTAAACATATTATTATTGAACGGACTTTCCACCACAAATTGGAATTCAGATTTAGATATAAACATAACGAGCTAATGCGGAATGGTGTTGTAAGTGGATTCCATTTTCTATCAAAGTTATTGCATTATTATGAGATGGAATATAAGACCCATAAAATAGTCCCTGCGGGACCCCACATCCTCATTCCATCTCTTACCACTGGCACTAAATTGCGGGATATACGTATTCTCCCTGTTCTGTTTTAGGGGACTCTCACTTGGCAACAATTGCAAACGGAAGTGTTGTTTACATAATCGATACTCGTCAACATAACAAATAAATATTACTCTATAATTTTTGAAAGAAATGATCGCTGACACTTTGATTTAAAGAGAACGTTAAGATAGAGAATGGCTATAATTTCTAGAACGGTCTCACAGATATTGCAAAAATACGAGATCGTAGAATAAGCATTCTACGTGTGGGGTCGGATCTAAATAGGATGAGATCATTTATTTCTCGGAATTATGTATTTCATGTACATGACATTTCTGATAGCAGTCTGAAGACGTAGTATTTTCCCATACAATAGAATATAGTGCTTCCATTGTCAATTGAGGTTATCCCAACAGGCCAACGCTGGTCGTAAATTCAGTGTAAGTCGACAGTCGATAAGGTTTCCCACGGTCCAGTTTTCTTTCTTGAATTCTGGTTTCTCTTACTTAGAGCCATATTACAAATCGTTGAGATAAAATGGAAGTATATTACTCCCTATAGGAAGAAAACGTCAGTCCAATTTAAAATTTGTCTACATGGTGATTCAGTTTATATTATCATTGAGAAGATAATTTTCATTTACAAATTAGTTTCGTAATTCATGAGTTATGATAAAATATATTTTCTGCAATATCCAAGATAATTTTAACACACTAGCTTTCAAAGGATGGTATTTTTTATTGCTCTGCGTTTCAAGTATTTCAATTTATTTGTTACCAGTATATCGAACGTGCTGAGTGTACATTCAAATTCAATTTGAAAAACCTTTATACAGAAAAATCCTTTGAGTTATGGAATACAAATAAACAGCAATCATTGCTAATACATGACTTACGTAAAGGAATAATAAAATGAAACTATAAGAAATACGAGATCCAGTGGTATATTTCACTCGTCCAGAGTGAAAAGTACAACTTTTATACACAAAAGAAGAATTGAAAGGCATGTTGTTTAGAAAATGTTCCCAATTAAATAATTTCTCCACGCTATGTTAATTAGTCAACAATTTAACAATAACACTAAAAATACATTTTCTGAACTGAATCTTAATCTAATTGTTTTCCACATTTATTCTAAATTTTTACATATTCATATTTTTTAATGACAGAAGGTCGAATCAAGTAAGACTATGACAATTAAGAATATAAAATGTATTTTGTTGTAACCTACAACTAATGCTTGTGGAATTTACTCCTCTCTATATCTTTGACCACTCCATGTGCCGCCCTTAGAACAGCTATCGTATGACACCGCCACTACACCACACCAACACGCTGCGCAACCCTTTGGCGCACTTTCTGCCAACTAAGGGATTCGCTAATGGCTCTAAATAAAATCAATTACAGCGACCTCCACCGCCAACCGCCAAGGGCTCTGGGCATCTGACCTCTCGGCGTAATCAACGCGGGGTTAGCCTCTCGTCTCGAGAGCAAAGCGAACCTCCCACCTCCCCGCTCTTCCCCTCGACCACCAGCCTCGGGCTGTCGATCACGGTTCGCCACCCCCGTGCGTCGCCTCTCATTATCTCCCCCCTCGCCGCCCCCGGCCCCACCCCCAGCCCCGCCCCCGTCGCGTCGCTGTGGGCGCCCTCATGCTCAGCGTAGCGCGACGACCGTCCGTCTGTCTGTCTGTCCGGCCGCCGACTGTCGCGCTGACGACGGAGGCTGGGACATGGAGGGTCAGGCGGCGGCGGTGGGGTGGGTGGAGACGGCGGGTGAGGTCGCAGGGATTAGGAGCCATTGAGTATTTGGAGGTTGTGCGGGTTGAGTCACGAGGAAATGTTTGGGGGGTGTACGGAAGATACGAAGATGGGGCGTGGCACAGGATTGCGGATTGTGGGGACGGGGGATGCGACTAAAGGCTGTGAAGGCTGCAAGCAGCGGGATTCCTGGGAGGAGAATTACCAAAGTAAAATAGAGGGAATTGATTCGATTGCGAAGATTCGAAATGGTGTTCTTGGAAACTATGCAAGTCGAAAGGCGCGAAAGTGACATAGATCTATTCTTCTTTTCGATTTTTAATTTTCACCATCATTCTTACCTATTTTTTATCTCCTCTACTCCTTCTTTCTTCCTCTATTTCCTTCCCCTCCAGGCGTAGCTTATACAGACTCCTCGCTCGTGAATACACAAGACGGAAATTTTGCCGTAATGAGTAAATGTTAATGAAGTAACAAATGAAATATGAATAGAACAGAATGAAATGCAATGGCCACTAGCTAACGACGAGAAATGTTACCACAGAAAGGTATTGTCCACTTCATTCAGCACTAGAAGTGTTAGTAGGTTGGCGCTTGAAGAGAAGTTGGGAAGACGGCTATGGCTATGGCTATGGCTACGGGCGGTGGATAAGACTGAAATGAGTGAGGCAGCAAGATGAGACTGGCGGTGGAGCAGATGAAGTCTCGCGGAGACAGTGGGATAATGGTAGATGATATTGTGACACAAGTTGAAGAAAAGAAAAATTATGGAGAGGAGAAACCGCATGTGAGGTGGCGGGAAGCTGTGGGAGGGCACCGAAAGCGACTGCATTACAACGGTTCAGCGATGGTTTCAGTTATGGTTACGGGGCGGACTTTTATGATACGTCATTTTTTTCCTTTTCATTTTAGAACAATACCGTTTAGTATAGAAATTAATTTTATGCTATGACAAAAGGAAATTATCCATATATATATATATATATATATATATATATATATATATATATATATAAAATTTTTCATCGATTTCGACTAATACAAGTAATATTTTTACCATCTTCCGACATTTTTAATGCATTTTTCGCTGATTTAATCAATTTTAATATCATTTTAATGGTACTTGCTTCAAATCAAATTTACGGGAAGCAACAAATATTCTCCACAGAATTCCTGAGTAACCTATTCGATTTCTTTTCTCAAAAATTGTAATGTCAGCCGTTGTCCTGTGGCGCCAATCAACACCATTGTCGGTTCGGCTGATTTCAGGATAACTAAACACAGAGATTTCCTGGTAAAGAGCAGTCGATTTCATCAGTATCGTATCCAGCTAGAGTTGCAAATCGAACCTGATTTTGATCATCATTTTTCTTTGCTTTTAGGTGAATTTTAAAACATTTTAATAGCATTTTATTGATTATTTTTGTCACTGTTTTAGGTCTTCAAAATCCGCTCCCCAGTGATGGTCTACATTCCCGAGCAACGGAGAGAGCCCTTGCTCGCTAAGTCGGCGAGGACGCTTAAAATCCATCAAACATGAGGACGATTGGGATGGAAATGGAACTGAGCATTACTAGCCAAAGAAGACGTACGAGCATCCCATAAAGATGGAAAAGATACGATGAGAGAGATGTGGGGAAGAAGACAGCGGGAAAGAAGAAGAGGCTGAAACGAGATTCCGGGAGAAGATCAAGGGATAAAGGGAATGCGAACGTAGAGACGAAGGGGCCAGTATGGAAGATTAGGAAATGAGAGAGCTGTCAAGGTGACGAGACGATGGCGTTTTGGTGGAATGTGCATGGCGGGCTTCGGAGGGAAGGGAGGGCTGACATGGCGGTGGCATGACGGCGTGGCAGAGAAGCAGCGATACCACTTGAGGCAGCGTGGATGCAGAGCAGCATGGTGGCAAGGCTTGGAATCTTGGCACAGAAGCGGCGAGTCGTCGAATAAGCGTCCAGGCGTGGGTCATGGGAGAGAAGCTGACGGTTTGGGTGAAGTGTCGAGGTGGTGGTGGTGGTGATGGAGGGGGAAGAATGGCAATCGCGGCGGGATCGGGCGGAGGGGACGGGACGGGACGGAGCGAGACGGAATGGGTCTAGGCAGGTCTGGGCGGGACTGGGCGGGACTGGGCGGGACTGGGCGAGACTGGGCGAGACTGGGCGGGACTGGGCGGGATTGAGCGGAATTGAGCGGGATTGAGCGGGACTGGGCGGGACTGAGCGAGACTGGGCGAGACTGGGAGACTGGCGGACTGGGCGGACTGGGCGACTGGGCGGGACTGGGCGGGACTGGGCGGACTGGGCGGGAATGGGCGGACTGGGCGGGACTGGGCGGGACTGGGCGGGACTGGGCGGGACTGGGCGGGACTGGGCGAGATTGAGTGGGATTGAGCGGGACTGGGCGGGATTGAGCGGGACTGGGCGGGGTGGGTTGGCGAGGGCCGGGACTTGGCGGGGCGGGGACGGGCGGCGCGTGACGAGGCCGCTGGACGGTTGGACGCCGCGCCGTGGGGCTACTGCGGTGTCGGAGGGGCGGAAGCGTCGGAGAGTTTCATCGCGTGCTCCCGAGGGGCGAAGGCTGTGGCTGAGGGGCGGGGGCGGGGGCGGGGGCGGGGGCGGGGGGCGTGTGCGCTTGAGCGACGCTGTCCGGCGAGGGGCGTGGCGTGCGGGTGCGGTGCGGCGGGGGCGGCGAGTCTCAGCCGCCGCAATTACCCGCATTCCTGTCATTGTTACCTCGAGTCGCAGGCGACGCGAAAGGCCCGGGCGGGGGCGGGTTCGAGGGGGGAGCCAACTGGCAGGGAACCAAAGCAAAGGGCGCTGTGTGTGCGTGGGAGCGAGGGGCGTAGCTAGGGAAATCTCTAGGTTCTGTCTTTCTCTAGCGAGGGGGAAAGAGAGAACAGGAGATAGGACAAGAATAGTATTTTATTGAAATAAGAGTGCCGGAGGAAATGAGTTATTAAAATAGTGACATGTAAAGCGGCATTTCTGGTTTCTTCTGTGATTTTAGATTGTAATTGATAGAGTGTCGAGAGAAGAAAGAAAAAGATATACACTGCAGATGAAATAGAAATGCCTTGAAGGAGCCTTCAAGCTGCAAAAATTAGCTAGAATTATACATTAAAATTATAAATAATTATTAAAGACTAAAATTTGTGTTTTGACCTTCAAGAAAATTGCTGAAATTTTCTCCTTAAAATGAAGTGTTTAACTGATCTTAATATGATAAAAGTATTGATTTTAAATACCAATTTAACAACAGAAACGCCTATGAGAAATATATACAAAAGTGTAGCATCTTGAAATAGTAGGGGAATTGTGATAGTTTCCATTTACTCTAACGAGAAGTGAAATTGGAGGAAGACAATAGAGATTCATTCTAGGACATAAAGATGTGAATTTGTGTATCGCAACACGGAAGCTGAACTCTAACACAACATTTCATATCTTTACTGAAACAAAACATTGTAGATTCATTCCTTTATTGAAAAACAGAGCTGCTAACAGTGTTGTTCTCTATTTAATAACTCACGCACGTTATCACCACTTCAAAAACCACACATTTCCAAACAACAATATTCTAGAGATTGTAGGACGGGAACTCCGCAAAAAATTGTTTTCAAAACTGGACTGAGTTGAGGAGGAAATTAGCAATGACCCGAGCGCGACGAGCAGAAGATAGATACGACAGTGAAGATCCTGGAGATTAAGTAATCGTGTTATAATGAACCAGAATGTCATCGAATGGTCCTACATAAAATCCGAAAATGCATTCGTGGCCGTAGAAGATTTCTAGGAAGTTCGGGTATACGATAGCGAGAGTAAATTGGAACACCAAGCGATTGAAGCCACCAACTACAAAGACGAAGATGACGAACGATAAGGGGAAACGGAATATCGAAGGCGAAGGAGGGGGGTATTGGTTCCCCCTCCACCTTTGCATACGCTAGCGCATTCGCTTCCATCGATGTGGCCCGGGTTCGATTCCCGGCCAATCCCTGTGGGATTTGTGAGGATAAAGCAAGCTCTCGGCTGGTTCTCCAAGAGTTCTCCGAATTCCTTTGCCTCTCATTCCACCACTTTTCATCGTTCTCTTTGCATCATAATTGATACTATTATCTCATTAGATCATCACTCATAAGCCTCATTGGCATCAGCCGCAGATAAGCCTCCTAAGCCCTCATCAATGCAACAACGAAGCTGTCTTTTGAATCGAGATTTTTATTGCTAATTTCCCATGTACGCAGGAATCGAGAAGAAATGATGGGTCTCCGGTCATGTGAAAGTTGTCTATGGTTTTATTACATACCAGGAACTGCCGAAAAATTCACAAGTGAAAAATGAAACAGTTACAGTTTTGATTTAAAAAGGCAAATAATTGATTGTGATATTTGTCCTGTTATTATCGTACAGCGCGTACCGTCTGAATTCTTATACTCAGTGCGTTACAGCTTACGACACAGCTGACGTCATGCGATGGCAAATCTGCAATGAAGAGGCTGCTCGCTATTAAATATTTTCTACTCACGTGTGGCGTCATAGAGCAGCTACTATTTTTATATTCTTAGTGCGCAAATACCTGTTGTACTGCATGTATACTCTACTGCGTCTCACCTCAGTGAGCCGAATCAGGGCTTCCAATTAAATATTGCATTTATGTTGGTGGCAACCACATCTCTGGGAAACAAGTGAAGGGGACAGCTCTTTATATATCTATTATGATTATTGATTCTAAGTATCATTATTGTAGACAATCACAGGTAAAAGCCGGAATTAATTTAAAAGCTTTTTTATTAAATCCTGTTTTAACCTGTGATTGTCTATAATACTAAAGATACTTTAAAATCAATACCTATTTGAACAATCTATGAACTACTCTAAGTGTTATAATCTATTATGATTGTTTTGAGGGCGCAATTTACCTTTTCTTTTGTTACAAGCTCCAATTCGCGCTACCAACATAATTTCTGTTGCACAGCAGCAAGGTAATAGCGCGGGGAGACTTTCCTGACGCGCTATGTTATTGCAGTATTCATGAAGCCTGTTTTTATCAAAACATTTAATTGACTGCAATGTAATACGAGAGTATTTTATTTCTCGTTCTTGAGCTCAAGGAGCAACCGAAGGAGAAGGAAGGTCTTTGAGCGATCCTGACGGGGGAGGCGCTGACTTGTCGACAGCGGTGGCGGGTGGGAGGGGAGGGGGGCGTGGCCGCGTGGGAAGTTCGCACGTCCGCCGCCGAGTTCTGCTCCGGTTCCGGCGCCGCGAGCGTGCGCGACGGAGCCCCGTTGCCGCAGCCAACGGAACCCTCCCAGCCACGGGGCCCTGGAACGCGTTCCCCGGAGCGAAAGCAGCGGCTGCTTGGGTTTGATTTATTGATTTTTTCGTGTTTCCGGGCGCGTCAACTGCTTTGGTCATTAGTCCTGTTAATGAAGTGCATGTTTTTTTTCTCGGGAGATGGCGGAGATCTTCCCCCGCTGGATGGCGAGATCCGGCGCCGACCTACCGTCGGCTAGTGGGGTTTCCCCCTAGCCAAGACTCTCCCACCAGCGGGGCACCGCCCCAGCCGGGACAAAGTCAAAGCTCCCGACCGGTCTCCCGGTTTGATTGATTTATTCATGTTTCCGGGCGCGTCAACTACTCAGGTCATTAGTCCCGTTAGTGTAGTGCATGTTTTTTTCTCGGGAGATGGCGGTGATCTTCCCCCGCTGGATGGCGAGATCCGGCGCCGACCTACCGTCGGCTAGTGGGGTTTCCCCCTAGCCAAGACTCTCTCACCAGCGGGGCACCGCCCCAGCCGGGACAAGCTCTAAGCTGCTCCCGACCGATCTCCCGGAATACGTGGTAGTGTAGTGCATGTTAGTGTAAGTGTGTGTGTAAGGGGAGAGGATAGGACAAGCAAGAGGAAGGACAGAACGCGCGCGGTCCGTGGCACGTTTGGTAAGGCTTTTAAATTCTGTTTTAATCTGTGATTGTCTATAATACTAAGGATACTTTAAGATACTCCGGCATTCGTCTGGTGGTGATCGGAGAAACCACGGAAAACTACCGATCAGAGTAGCCGGCCGCTAGAATTCTCCTCCAGACAGCGACTGAATTCGACCTAGCTGAAGAGCTAGTGTCGAAAATCCTGCCGTCGTCAGGACTCGAACCTAGGACCTCCCGGTCAAAGGCGCTGCAGTGACATCAGTTGATGCACTGAGCTACCGCTCCCGGTGGCTGCTTGGGGCGGGGGGTGGTTTTCAATGTTCTTCGGGAGTCTGAAACCGACACATGAAATAACGTTTTTGACTAGAAAAACCCAACTATTTCGGCCGAAGCGATCACACCCACAAAATTCGAACAAGGAAACAAAATTCATATCTTGAGAAATTTTCCTTTTGGAACAGAACAATTAGAGATTGGAAGAGTTTACCATCAGCGATTTTCAAAGCATTTCCTCTAAGTGTCCGAAGTTTTAGAAATGAGTTAGAACAAGATGAGAGTAATAGATATTAAATGAGTAAGTGCTGTGAAGAGCGGTGAAGTGCTGGTCAGTGTAATTCAGAGCAAAAACGTGTAGTATAGTGCAGTGCAATGAAGTGTAGCGAACGTGATCAATGAATTAAAAGATCTAATTTAGCCAATATTTATGTAGCTTGTATTAAATTTTAGTATCACCAACGTATTGGATATCATGACAGAATTGAAATAATTGTTATAATACTTAATATTAGTGATAGTATGATTATTGCATCCTTATCTTGTACTGTACTCCTTTATTATTATTATTATTATTATTATTATTATTATTATTATTATTATTATTATTATTATTATTATTATTATTATTATTATTATTATTGTAATTATTGTTATTTAACTGCTACCGGGTCATACCCAATTGCAGTTATATGTATGTATTAAGAAACAATTCACTTGGTATGGACATGTACTACAGCGAATGGATTAGAAAAGACTCCTCGAATGATCATTTGAATCGCAACCAACTGAAAGGAGAAAACGAGGAAGACCAAGACCAGGGTAGAACGACCAGATATCAGAAAGATAAACGAGAAGTGGAAATTACTGTCTGATTCCTGGAAGAACAGATAAGACTGGAAAAGAAGACTAGGCGCTGGAAGACCGAAGTAGTGATTAAGAAATCGACAAGAAGAAGATTTCTTTATTCGTCTTGTGCTTCCCCTTCAATATCTTTTTCTTCTGTATCTTGAAATTGGCCTTCATAATTTCATCTTTTTACTTCCTTGCTGCGGAGTAGAGAAACAACAACTAAAATATTAAAGTTAGAGATTTTTTTATTCATGAAATCTATTCATTAAAGATAGGTTTTGAAATAAGGTCATGTCAATTTTTCGAAAATTTGAGTACTTTTCGAGTAATTTTCTGTAAAAATATGGGCGAGAAATTACGTGCTGTTATAGCACTACTAGTTATCTGAAGTTCATCTTTTGCTCCCTTTTCAACATTTTTATCAGTTTCTTTGACTTGAAATTGGCTTTCTTTTTATCTCCTTTCTTTCGTCTCCTGCATCCTCTTCAACATATTTATCTTCTTTGTCTTAGAATTCTTGTCTTTTTTTTATACATCTTATTAACGTCTTTTTCACAAATTTTGCTCTATTAATAAACTTAATTGTTTCCTTCGTTTTGACTTTTACCTTCACGTTTGGTTAATCTTATTTGTATTATATTTTCACATCATTATTCACCTTAAAATTCTACTTATTAGCTCCTCCTCCTCCCCAAAACATATAGATTGCTTGTTACATTTGTAGATGATGCTGCTTTTTCTGCCTATTTTTCTCGATCCTGGATTGTTGATTAAATGTGAACATTGTTTAGGGCATAACGCACGGATTTTAACTCCGCATGTTCTGTGAAGTTTCTCTTTATATTATAACTCCGTACAGATACATATAAGCAATTTTCTCTATTACTCTTAGTACCCTGCAGTCCTATAAACGAATAATGAAAATTATTAAAAAGCTCTTTTAGCACAACATAAAATATTTTTAACTTTTCTTACGTCCATAGAACAGGTTTAGAAATGAACTACAATAAAATAAGCTGCCTCCTACTGTGCTACACAAGCAACTATTCCAAGTCACTGCCTATTTAAATTTATCAAAGTTCTTTGGGAGCGCTGACTATCCAAAGTGATACTCAATATCGTAGTTCGTTGGGAACAATCGTGGGTCATTTCGGTGGAAGCGTTTTGCGCCGGACACCGCGGGAGGCGCCACTGCGGCCGCAGCTGCTGGCCCGCGCTCCTTCACGGCGCTGTTCCCGCTTTTTCAGCACCACTCCGTTCCGGACGAGTCGCTCCGGAGGCGGCGGGGGCGATGGGGGCGGCGGCCGCCGGACGCTCGAGTCACCTTCCTCGGCCTCTGCCAGCGCACTGGCGACCACGACGCCGCCGCCCCCGCAGCATGGTCACGTCGCTCACACAAAAATTGTCCGTCTTTCGATTGATTGATTAATGATTCCGGGCTCGTCAACGGTACGGTCATTAGTCCCGTATGTGTAGTGCATGCGTTTTTCGCTCGGGAGGTGGCTGTGATCTTCCCCCGCTGGATGGTGAGATCCCCCGCCGACGTACCTGTCGGTTAGCGGGTTTTCCTCAACCAGGTATCTCCCATCAGCGGGGCGATGGAATTTGACCCAGCGACCTAGCGTATCGAAAATCCTGCTACCTTCGGGACTCCAATCTAGGACCTCCCGATCAGAAGCACTGCAGTGACAACAGTTGATGAGCTTAGCCACATCATCAGGTCCCATCTTTCGAAATAAATTGTTATAGTATGAGTTACTATTTTATAATAAATACTAACAACTCAATTGTGGAGTTCGTTTACCAATATAAACTATTTTCTTTAACTTGGAAGCGAAAATGTATATTTTTGAATGTTACTAACCTTGCTTTCTTGGTATTTTTATTCATTATTCAAATATTTAGGGTTAAATGGTGGGGAAGGGAATACAGAACTCAAGAAAACTTGTGTAGATTGAACTTCTCCCCAATACGTCAGAAACACTTTTTACTGTTCATTGACAAATCAAATCAAACTGGCAAGTCTTCGACTTGAAATAATAATGTTAACATCTACAAAGTAAAAATTCACGGGGAGGGATCGTATCCCCCTCAGAGATCGATGTCCCGTACTAGAATAGTGTTATGTTTGTGTAAGAGAATCAAAGAGTTTTAATTTTGGATTATAAATCATACACAAGACTGTTCCCACGGAATCATTACCTTTTAAAATTAAATAATGCGTTCTTCCAAAAAAAAAGGGCAGAATAAACATAGTTCACAATATCATCAATAAAAGGAAGTAATTTAATAAAATGTTTAAAACAATGAAATAAATTCCTGTATTTTATGCTACAGTAACAATTATATATAGTAAGTGACCATGTAAGTTAATTCGTCTAAATTAATTACACTACTGATATAAAAAAGAACAAGTCAGTATCACCCAAACAGTACAACTAAACCAATAATATACCTACAAAATTGTTCTACGACCAAGTTACGACACTTAATTGCAGAATTAATACAATATCTAATCTAAAAAGTATTTCATTTATATATTTAGAGAAAACTTGTAATTTAGATATAAGCAGCTCTTTGCTGAAGGTAACAAATTCTCTCAAGCTAGCAGATAATGTAGAGGAGAAGCCAATCTATCAAACTCTCTTTGATCGGCAAACTGTTACTCGATCTCCTCAAACAAGTACCTCAAAAGGTCACAACTGTAGCGGAGCGACCACAGCAGAAACACACTTCCTCACCACCGAACAGTTAAGAAAGCACTTCGCTTCCCGCTATTGAAAACAAGTTTACCAAAAGAACAGATCAATTCCAAGCGATACCATCCAAAAACAGACATTAAACTGTAATTGCCTCAACATGATCCATTTAAGAAAAATAACAAGTCCACTCACGATGAACCTAAGTCAACTCATTTGTAACCAATGGACGGCGTAGCGAGCGGTATCTAACGTGTAGTTAAACCGTTCCATTCCCAAACAAGGCTATGCATTTGCGTGGTCAGGGTTAAGCGGCTATTGTGTGGTAGCGCTAAACCAACTTCCTCCTTTGCCGTTAGTGCGGCATCTCTTCGAACTTATTACTCGCGGGGTTTTCTTCCCCGGGCTGCTGCCGCCGCCGCCGCCGCCGGCACAGCGGACGGCGCCCTATCTGCGCATGCGCTGGAACAATAGAACCGCCCCGAGGCGAGCTAACGGACCGGACCAGTTTCTCAGAGGAGCAGCCCTGATGTGCGGACCGGCGCGGAGACAGACACGCAAATCCAGGGCCTTGCAACTCTCCATCAACATTCCAGGGGACAAACCCGGAGGGTACTACGACAGCGCTGGTATCAATAGGTACAGCTGCAGGTTAGACTCGACAACTTTCGCAAGTAAAAATTGGCTAATTTGTGAGAAATACGAAAAGTGCCTCGTGAATGCTCAATTATTCATAATATATACATATAAGCAACCGCTGAAAAAAAAAAAAAAAAAAACACAAACATCGACACTATGTTTTGGAACATTACGCGCCTACTTTGCGTCTCGCGAACCCATGCGGCAGCCATGCACGTTTTAAGTATCGTTGGCAGCAGTTCGTATTTTAGTTCCTGTACGAAAGTGCTGCAAGAGAGGGCACCACTGTAATGGTCTCCACCACGTTATATGGGAGTTGAAATGCCCTGCGCAAATCCATGCAAGAGCCGAGGTTGAGCGAGTTCTTATGGTTCTTGCTAAGTTTGGCGACAGGTGAGACGAAAATGAAGGGATCCGACGAAAAATAAATGTAGGTTTTATTAGCGTTCTGTGTAATAGAGCTTGATTTTTTCAGATGAGTACACATTTTTTTAGATTATTAATAATTAATAAAAGAATGCTTGGTAAAATATCACATATTCAAGTCAGTCAGTCAATTTGTACGGAAGCCAGAGGAGATTCAACAATGGCTTACGGTTCTCGGTGAATTTGGGCCTGCGTTAGTCCTTAGTTGAACATGCGACTTTTTTCTTCATTAGTATTTTCGTCTTTATTCCCGATGAGGTGACGAAAGAGAAGGCGATTGAATAGAAACATTTGATTTTGCAGATATTGATGAATTGATAATTGTTATTCGGTTGAGAAATATTAAAGTTAGAAAAAGTTGAGCGAGGAACGAAGATTCTTGCCTAATAGATGTAAAAATGCATTTACATGATTGACTTACTTAATACATACAGATATCGATTTTGTCCTGAGTAAATTTTCGGAACGAGTTTACTATATAACGATTTTCTCTTCTCTTGAAGCCCAAGCTATCTTTTGGTTAGGGAGATAGATACGGTTTATTATTCTTGTTTATTATTTTAGTTACGTTCCTGGGTTCTACATTTCATATGACATTCATATTATTATTATTGTTATTATTATTATTATTATTATTATTATTATTATTATTATTATCATCACCGCACATAATTTTATTATTTGCTGAATAAGAATTAACCGAGAAAATGAACGAATTCAAAAAATGTAAATGTTTAAAAGAGTCTATGTCATCTGAAGTATTTACAAAAGCTAGCTACATAAAACAATAATTTTACATTATTTTTTAATGTATTTATATTTCCAATTACCGACAAAAAATACTTGTGATTACAATGTTGCTTGAACCACTTCTTCCATTTCAAATAGATTTTTTTTGTTTGCATTTTCTGTGAAGCATTACATGAATGCAGCAAGCAAAATAATGCCATGAAAGCTTCGTACACACGTTCACCCACACGCGATGCAATAACTTTTCGACTCATCGGCATAATTGGCCTCCTTTCGCAACCTCTCCAGCCATCGCGCAACTTGGCCTCGCCGTTAACGCTTTTGTGCGACCAGTGGCAGCAGCGGCAGGCTTTCGATGAATCTCGCTTCGCACGCGATCGTTCGATTGCACGCATCGATGCCTCCGAGCGATGGCTGCGAGTCGACGCGAGGCGTGATAACGGCGCGAGCCCGGCCGTGCAGGAGGCAAAGGTCTCCGGTGATAGCGCGCGAAAGAGGCGAGGGGCTGGGGAGGGCTGTGTTGTGCGTAGAGAAGAAGGCATTGTGGGTCAGAGAATGGATGGTTCCATGCAAAATGCTCGCAGGCGTGATGGCGATTGGATGGTTACTGTGGTTGGTACACCTGGTGGATTATCGGACTCTCGCTTCGTTCGAGTCGGTAGAAAAAAAAAATTTTGATCTGGTTGACGCACAACCAATTCCCGGCACCATAATTCTATCGAAAAAACGCATCTTAGAATTGTAGAGGATGAGTTCTGTAGCATTGTTTTCTAATCATTCAGGTTATTTCTTTCTCAATGTAGTATTTCACTCCATCCAATTTCCTTGTCACATAACATTCTTTTTCTTATGTATATACAAGCATATAAAACAAATATATAAAAGTAAGAAAATATGATTGAAATTACTATATGTGATACTGTTGCGGTACAAACTTCTATGTGATAATATTATTTTTTGGCATTGTTGGAATTTCTCAAAACGAAGTCTGAATTTGCTCTCAACTCTAATTATAAAACAATGAAAGTTTAATTATTCTTTAAGTTTCCTTACAATACTTCAGATACGAACAAATCTTTTCAGAATATATGTAATTTTAAACAAGGATCATGAGATGGAGGTACACATCAATAAAATGCATTTCCAAAAACACAACCCTAAGGTAACAAGCTTCATGATTGACTCATGTTTCTTAATGATAAACTTTCTGTTTGAGTCAGTTTTTTTCTCACGTAATTGTATATTCAACAAACTATGCGAAAAATGTGAGTTGATCATATTTTGGGCGTCATTGTAATAACAACTAGTGGTGCTACAAAAACACTTTTTCGCATTATGTCACTGTTAGACAATATTATAGAACTGCAAGAACCTACAAAAGGGTTTCCAACCTACAAGAGAGAAAAAAATTGCATACCTTTCAACAGAAATTATGCAAAAACTAATAGTTTCTTCAAAGAATTATACATAACCTCATTTCAAGATCTATTTTCTAGAACAGATTTCGTCTACAAAGAAAGTCTCTATCACCATTATTGTTCTTTTGCAATGTTATTTTTTCAACTTTCGCGAATTGCTTGCAATTTTTTGAAAATACGATGATCGCCGAAAATGGAAACTTCTTTTCATCATTTTCTTAGCGTTTAATACTCTATCCAATAAAAAATTTACAGAAGAAAATGGAAGTCATTTATGAGAACATAATTTTTTAAAAATTGCCTACATTTTCCCGAAAAATTCTATATATGACCTGATCTCAAGATGTCTTTGAACAAGAGATTTTATTAAGGAACAACTTTTGAATGAAAAATATTTCTTACCACCATGGAAAATACTTAAACTTTTCGAATGAATACGAGAGCAATACATGAACAAGAAAATGATGCTATCAATATTCTTTGTCCTTACGGAACTCGGCTTTGTCCACGCAACCATCGAGTTCATGCAAACGTTTCCTTCACACATTCGATAAAAATCACACACGTCTGAGAAACTCTCCGATTCTTATAAAGATAGTCTTCTTTCAAAGCAATATGTGCGGAAAGTCGCTTTGTGAACACACCAGTCGTCTGACCGGTTTTTATTTCTCACCTGCTCCGCTCTGCCTGTTTGAATTCGCTCGCCTTGACGACTGCGGCGTTCTGTTTGTCATATGGAGGCAGGAAAAACAGACATCTGACGTGGCTCAGAAACTAATAAAATGCTTATTTTAAACATACGAGACTCATATAGAAAGACAGGTGTTCTCTCCTCACCAAACAGGCTCAAAAGCAAGGCAAACCATTTGCAGGCCTAATCGAAATCTAGATTGCCAATAAAATGACGAAGTTATTAATAATTTACATGCACTCACCAGACAAGAGGTTTCTCGAAAGAAGCAGCTTCGACTCACCTGAAACAGAAGGAGAAATCGTTCATTACATAATCTTTACGAGGCAATATAATACTGAAACAACATTAAAGGACCCAAAGAACAATGGGCGGACAGATTTATGGTTCGGAACTTCATCAGCGTTGGGAAATAGCGTCCCTTCGTGCACGCACGAAGATGCTCACAATCCTGGAGCGGAAAAAGCTCTCAAGTCTAGCTGCGGGCAAGTCACGGGAAATGGGTGTCGGGAGATAGGGGGAATGGAGGTGGGAGAAGAGAAGTAAGTTTTTGAAGTGGGATACAAGAGGTAAATTGAGAGGTTTCCAGGCATTAATTTTCTAAGATGGGTTTTCTGGTGCTTCTTGGAGCCGGTTTTATAAAATAAAGTTTTAGAAGTAAGGTTTTTGGGAGTAGATTTCCCGGAGTAGGTTTCCCGGAGTAGGTTTCCCCGAGTAGGTTTCCCCGAGTAGGTTTCCCCGAGTAGGTTTCCCCGAGTAGGTTTCCCCGAGTAGGTTTCCCCGAGTAGGTTTCCCCGAGTAGGTTTCTCGGAGTAGCTTTCCCGGAGTAGCTTTCCCGGAGTAGCTTTCCCGGAGTAGCTTTCCCGGAGTAGCTTTCCCGGAGTAGCTTTCCCGGAGTAGGTTTTCGTAGGTGGGTTTTCGGAGGTGGGTTTTCGGAGGTTGGTTTTCGGAGGTTGGTTTTCGGAGGTTGGTTTTCGGAGGTTGGTTTTCGGAGGTTGGTTTTCGGAGGTTGGTTTTCGGAGGTTGGTTTTCGGAGGTTGGTTTTCGGAGGTTGGTTTTCGGAGGTTGGTTTTCGGAGGTTGGTTTTCGGAGGTTTCGGAGGTTGGGGAGGTTTCGGAGGTTGGTTTTCGGAGGTGGGTTTTCGGAGGTGGGTTTTCGGAGGTGGGTTTTCGGAGGTGGGTTTTCGGGGGTGGGTTTTCGGAGGTGGGTTTTCGGAGGTGGGTTTTCGGAGGTGGGTTTTCGGAGGTGGAATTTCGAACGTAGAATTTCGGATGTGGATTTCCGTAAGTGATTTTTCCAAGTAACGTTTCGCAGTTTCTTTCCAACACAGTAGAGGATGCCGGTTACGTGACGTGAGATCAGAACGTGAGTATGCGATGGCGGCTGTGAGCGGTGAGTTGTCGGCGGCCTGAAGCCAGCGAGCGCGGGGCGGCGGCTGGCGGGCCCCCCGGGGCGTCACCTCGAGGCCCTAGCTGCGTCGCGGGACGGGGTCAAGGGTCAGCCGTTGCGAGAGGCGGCGGGCACCTGCCCTCGGTGGGCGGTGTCGCCCGCGCGAGCGGCGCCGCCCTGCGCTCACCGCCCACGCCCACGGATCGTCTGTCGGCGGGGTGGCCGCGCCCTCCAGCCGCCGCGACGGCCGCGGGCTCCTGTGCGCGCACGCGAAGGGGGAGGGGCAGCTGCTGCGTAACTAGCGCGTACGGGTTCCGTCGCTGGAAACCGGGTTCGATTCCTCTATAATCTATGTGAAATTTCGGGTAGACAAAGCAAGTCTCGGCAGGTTTCTCTGGGTTCTATTGTCCCCGACTCTCATTCCACCATATCTCCGCTTATTTCGCTGGAATCTATTCAGTCTCAATGACCTCAGTGGCCTAAGTTTCGCTATAATCTATTTGGCATCAGTGACCTAAGTGGTGGAATTGATGGTATTCTTGGGGAATTAGTGGAATGGGGCAGCTGGTGACGTAATGACTAACGCGTTGGCCTTCCATCGCTGGAAACTGGGTTCTAACCAGTTTACGGGAAATTCTGGTAGACAAAGTTCTCCCTTTCCCTTCTTTCATTACACCTTTTTATTGCACCTATGATTTTCGCTATAATCTATTCATTAAATTATCACTCATGGACCTCAGGTTTCTACGTGGAGGAATTGATGGTACTCCTGTCAGGAGGAAATAAACTGATGGTGATGGTAGTTGAATTACGAACATTTAGTGCGACAACAAA
>BLKR01002280.1:107500-208212 GCA_011170035.1 Teleogryllus occipitalis
TTAATTTATTAATTTATTTATTTATTTGTTTATTTATTTATTTATTAGTAATCACCGGCGCGTCCACTGCAAAGGTCCTTAGTTCCGTAAATGTATTGGATGTTTTTCCTCATGAGGCGGCGGTAATCTTGCCTCGCTGGATGGTGAGATCCGATGCCGACCTCCCGTCGACTAGCAGGGTTTATCCCATCAAGGTATCCCACACCAGCCCAGCCATGGCAAGCTCTAACCTCCCAACCGGTCTCCCTGCATGTGTTGTAGGTAGTACATGTGGGCTTATGTAAGTAAGGGGTGAGGCTAGGAGAAGGAAAGATCACGCGCAGTCCGTGGCCCGTTTTTATGGTACTGCTCCGGCATTCTCCTGGTATTGATCGTAGAAACCTCGGAAAACTAGCGATCAGAGCAGCCGGCCGCTAGAATTCTCATCCACAGCGACTGACCCAGCTGACAAGCTACTATCGAAAATCTTGCTACTGTCGGGTCTCTAACCTAGAACCTCCCAGTCAGAACTACTGCAGTGACATCAGTTGATGCCCTGAGCCACCTCTACCGGTTCTGGTCTCGCACTCTAGGATGTTTTTGCCAAAAATGCTGCAGTGACGACGGGGTTGTCACTGAGCACCGCCGCCGGCAGCATAGTCCATTGGCAATCGTCCTTGCTTAAACGATCGCTCGGCAACATTTGACCATTCCTCTACTCACCTGCCTGCGAAACAATCCCGCGACGCAATCCCGAACGCTTGCCCTGCCGCCCATCGACACCTGCGCCCGCCCGCCACTTTCTCTCGCTCTTTGCGCGGCCATTCACGGCGCCGCCCGCCCGCCCGCCCATCCGCACTATGGTCCCCACTGGCGAAAAAGCGGACAAAATATTTCCGATCAAATATACGAAAATTTGAAATGAGAGTAGACTTATGCACCAGACCCGATAATGGCGGATTTTTGAGCCCGGTTTTAAGAACTCGGTCGACGCTGACTAACAGCCAGATTGGTCATTTACAGCCGTATTCACTGATCAGAAATCACCCATTTAAAGAATATGGGAATTCCTAAGCAATTAATAGTTACACTATATATATATATATATATATATATATATAATGCGTGTGTGCGTGTGTGTGTGTGTATGACATCCCTCAAGGAAGCGCAATTAATAGTTTTTTAAATGATCGGAAATTTGGCAAATTTTCATTTGAACTCGTTGTTTTATGGTTGAGTGGCCACGGAGTGTACTCCGTCAGTATTTTTCTAAGAAAGCAGTTAAAAGAGCGTCTAACGTGACATGATCACTTCTAAGATCGTTCGAAATTGTACACTTGCAATGAAATATCCCCTTTTCTTCTGAATTTGTTCGTAGTACGAATGATGTACTCTATGCAAAATTCAAAATATTCTGTGAAATTGTTGTTATTGTTTAATACACAATACAAATATACAAAAAAACTATACAAACAAATAAAAGAAAACAAACAAGAAACTAAAATACGAAAAAGTCTGTACGAAACATAAAACATTCCATATTTTAATGAGCTGAAATCATGTAAATTAGTAATAAATCTATCAAATAAATTATAAAATAAATAAATTCAGTAGTGGTAGCAGATATCTTGTGGTACTCCACGACATGAATTAAGAAATATCCCACAACAAGTGAAGGGCTCAGTAGAACAAGTGTCTATCCCACATTTTTAAAAAATTGAGTTATTAGCATTAAATAAAACTTCAAATATTATTCTTTTCGTGTAATATATAATTTAAATTCAGAATGGACTTACACTCAAATGTACTACGTTCGAAAGTTTAAAAGTGTACTGAGTGATACACTATTATGAAAGTTCTCGTAGAAACCTCAATATTTCAGGTGTATATTAAGTGGGATAGCCCCTAGTTCTACGGAACCCTTCATTTGTTGTGGTTCGCTTATTTCTAAATTTATATCAAATTAAATAAACTTTTTTCTCCCTGTCTTTGCGTCTTTCAAACCATTGTGCGCCGGCCGTTATCCTGCGCGCCCGCACTAGCTCGCTCACGCCTGTTCTCCCGCCCGCCCGCCCGCCCTCCTTGATGAAAAGGTCTATTGCTCCTTCCGGGTTCCCAACACGCACGCGCCGGCCGGGTGAGGAGAGAGCCTCGCGCCGCGGATCGAATGCAGATTGATCGCGCCGAAAGGTCGCTGTGACGTAACTCTCGAGATGGATCGCGCTGCCGCAACGCCGATTCCGAATACCGCTTTGAAATGATTTGGGTAAGAATTCGGACAATGGAGGTGAAACTTCGGCTTGCATCAGTGGACCGCGTTACAACACATCGAAGAAACCAAAAAACGAATCGTTCTCAATGGTGCCCAGAAACACATAGGTACACAATGGGATATTTCTCACGATGTTGGTTTTGTATAAAAAGTTTTTTAAATGTGGATTTGGAATTTCTAAAACTTGTAATTGGTTTTCGATTTAAGAAATAATGGTTTTTGACATCGTGCTTCACAATACCAGAAACCTCAAAAAGTAAAAGAAATGTAAGAGTAATGTTAAGAAAAACACAGGAACAAAATGGCATTTGTAAAATGTCAGTTTTGTGTAGAACTGTTTCATGAAACATTGATAAGAAATTTCGAAATAATGAATGTTTCAACGGTTAATTATAAAATTGTTTTTGTTTAATTTTGGAAATTCATATTACATAATGCAATTAGAGGGCTCTCCCCAAGATTTGATGGTAACTGAGAAGAAATTCTTAGAAGTCACTGTTTTGTAAAACATTTTGAAGATTTTGCTTGTCATCCAACTCATACTTCTGTTGTCCCAAACGTGATTAACCGATATATAATTTATTTTTTTAGTTGTTACATGATTTATTCTCGACAACAATTGCAAAAACCTTTAAGAGAACAAGATGCAGAAAAGCGACGATATAATAAAGATCCACAAACTGTCTACAAGCAACAAATAATCTATCCCTTACATTTATTTTCAAGCAACGTCCCTCGTCATTTGAGATCAACCGCCCCAGAATACATTTTCCACTCCAACACATGCACCAGCACCTTTAAACCCGCCCTCACGAAGGTCCTTTAGCCCAAGCACGTAAGTGAAAAGCAACAATCCACACTCCATTACTCTCCAACACCTCACACAGCCTCGCGTCCTCTCTCAGCCTCAAGACGACGGAACAGACTCCGCGGCACACGCAAAGAAAGTGGCACTCCAACGGGGGCTCCGGGTTTCGGCACCACACCTTTAAATATGAATGCGACTCGTTAGGCTGTTCCCGTCCTCGCCTCCCGCTCCTCTCTCGGCGCGAAACGCGGGCGGACCAAGAGTTTTGCTTAATTAACCTTTGAACGGGCCCACCCGTGCGAGCCTACGCTCCGCTTTTTCTCCACGTATTAATTAATCCTCGAGTGATATCCGCTCCCAAATTACAGCATACCGCTCGGCGGATAATCCTCCTCGCAAAAATTTCTCGCCACCGCGCCGCGGCATCTCGTCTTTTCGGCTGACTTCCGCGCACACGCCGCCGAGGGGCGCTGGAGGAGGCGCATTGACTTCTCGGGGGGGGGGGAGGCGACGCGGTGGGAACGGAAATCGCGAAAAATAACTGCAAGCGTGCCTGGGAGTGAATGGTTTAGGGGAGAGGTGCGCCTCTCGATTGCTTGACAATCGGCGTTGGATAGAGGCGATGTACTGCAATGGAGAATTAGAAGGGGAGTAGAATGAGACAGAAATAAAATGAGGACGCAAAACCGGTGAGTATTGGAGTTCCAAAATGTGCCCGAGGGGAAAGACTGATATAGACAAAGATGCAAGGGAGAATATAAAAAAAGGTAATGTAAAAGCAGGCCTGAGAGAATAGGAAGATGTGAACTAATTGAACAACATCTGATCAGGAATAGATGTGACAATGCCAGAACCGAGTGATGGGGACGTAAGGTACAAATTAGTATCGGATAAGGAAGAGGTCTGCTCGGAATGAAGTGGTGAGAAAGGGTTGAAAACGATACGTAGACGAGGTGAAATCAGAGTGAGGGCAATGGTAGTGATAGATGAGAATGAAACAGAACCGAGAACAAAATTGCAGTCTCTTGTTTTTCATTTGCGGCGGCGATGGTATAACGGTTAGCGTATCGGACTGTTATACCCAAGTTTGCGGGTTCAAACCCGATCGAAGCCGTGGATTTTTAAGGGCGAAAAAATCCTTCGTACCTTCCTTCGGAGGGGAAGTAAAGCCGGCTGTCCCATGTTAGTAGATTTACTGCATGTAAAAGATCCTCAAGCCTAAATGAAGCCTCTGAGCTAAATTCAAATCGCCTGTTTCGTCGCCCAAGTAGTACCTTCTTTCTCCCATGGTTGGTGAAAGGAGCGTAGCGGAATTTGCGTGGTCAGGCGGAAGAGCAGGCCTCATGGCCTGAGTCTCGCCACGTAAAAGAAGGCAAATTCAATTCAATTCAATTCTTGTAACAACATACTGTTAAGACGCATCCACAATGTCGAATCTCATATAAAATATAGTCTACAATTAATCTCGAATGCAACAATATTTCTCCTTCCTTAGCAAAAAGAATACGAATTCGTGAAAGGAAATTCGAAGGGGGAACCAGCTAAAAAGGAACGGCAAACCAACAGCGATGGAGAGGCGAGGCAGAAGAGCACGGGGATCGGCACGAGCGAGCAGAATCGCCAAGAGACGAGGGTCTCAGCCAACCAACGCGCGCGCACGGGCCAAGGCGGGGTGGTCGCAGGGCGGGGCCGGGACGGCACGGGAAATGACTGCGAGACAGGAAGTACGGGCGAAGAGGCCCTGCGCGACGCGGGCGTGGGCGGGGTCGAGGGCCGGGTGGCCCACCGGACGGGGCGCGCAGGCTACAGGGGCCAGTGGATGAATGGAGTCAGCTTTTGTCTTTAAAATTTCAAGGGAGCAAATCTCGCCGCCCTGGTCGGCGCGGCGCGCGCGGTTGGCGGTGGCGGAGTGGGGAGGAGGGTGGTTGGGGAGGAGGGGGGATGAGAACAAGGGCAATGAGCCAAAGTTGGGTGGGCCAGGCGTGAGGTGCGCGGTGGCGCTCTCGCTCGCGCTGGTCGATCCTCGCCGCCGGTGGGGCGATGGTGGTGGTGGTGGTGGTAAGTTTACGGTAACAAAGATGATAGGGAGGTTGGCGATAGTGGTTATTATGGTGGTGAAGGTAGTAGTGGCTGTGGTTTTGATGACTGTCGGTGGTCGCGGAGATGGTGATTCGGTTATGGTAGTACGGTATGTGTGGACGGCGGCTGTGTTTGATGTGGTAATGGTGTGTGATATTGAAAAGGGATAGTGGCTTTTCTACGGGGATGATGAGTGGTTGTGGAAGTGGGGTCTGGTAATGGAACAAGTTTGCTATGCGATGGCTGTAGCTTGCGTTATAAAACCTGCGCAGGGAATTATGTGAATTATGCTGATGGATTTTGGTAGTGGTGGTGGTGGTGGTGGTGGTGATGGTGAAGTGGTGAGTTTTGAGGTGGAAATAGCTGTAGGGAGGACTCGCTGAGAGGAGATATATGTAATGACGGAAGAGAAAGAGTAGAGGCGTCGTTAGATACGTGTTTACATTAGACGTTAAGGGTAGTGGGATCCAAGGTGGGGAGGACGTTCTGTGTGCACGGGCAGGTGGGTAGTTTCGATGCGGGCTAGATCGCCAGTGGTGCGGAGAAGCGCGATTCGAGCGGAAGAGTCTGAAAGTGGGTGAGTGTGGAGCCCGAGCGGACGAGGTCTGAGCGCGCGGGTGCGAAGAGGCAGGGGTTGGAAGATGGGGTCAAGAAGGCGGGGTCGGAGGGGTCAGGCTAGGTAGCAGCCTTTGGAGAATGCGCTGTTGGATAAGGTCGGGCTGGATCTGCCGGAGTTCGAGATGGCGATGTTGGAAAAGGCGGAGTTGGAGAAGGCAGTGTTGGGTAAGGTGGTGTTGGAGAAAGCGGTGTTAGAGAAGGCTCTTGGAGAAGGCGCTGTTGGATAAGATGGATCTGGCGGTGTTGGAGATGGTTAAGTTGGAGATGGTGTTGGATAGTCGGTGTTTGATAAGACGGTATTGGATAAGGCCGTGTTGGATAAGGCTGTTTTGAATCAGGCGGTATTGGCTAAGCTGTTTTGGATAAGAGCGGTGTTGGATAAGGAGGTGTTGAATAGGCTGTGTGGGATAAAGCGGCGTCGAATAAGGCGGTAGGAGACGGAGGTATTGGAGAAAGATGTATTAGAGAAGGATATGTTGGAGAACGATGTGATGGAGAACGATGTGTCGGAGAAGGAGATGTTGGAGAAGGTGGGGTGAGAAAGGTGGGGCTGCAATTGATGGGGCTGGAGAAGGCGCTATAGGAGAAGGCAGGGCCGGAGACCGGGTGTCGGTGGAGGCGGCGAGGCAGCAGGCAGGGTTGGAGCGGCAGGAGCTGGAGTTAGCTGGAGGGAACATAGGATATAGGGGTGAGGCTAATGATGGCGGTGAGCGCAGGCAGGCGAGCCGGCGGTGGAGGCTGACGAGACCAAAGCGAGGGCGGAAGTGGTCATCGGGGAGATGGTGCAGAGCGGAAGAGGAGATGGAGCTGAAAAGGGGTGGAACGGTAAGGGCGTGGCGAACAAGGGCTGGCCAGAGACCCGAATTCACTCTCATTTCGCTTCGCTTCGCTTCAATTCAAAATTTCGTTTGTGTTCCGATCTCTGGCAAAGACTATTGAAATGCGTATAATTCATTTTTGTTGCTCTGACGTTTCTTAATTTTCTTTCGGATATATTTAAAAAGACGCAAGCGAATAACATTATCCTGGGTATGCATATAAAAAAGAAAGATCCTTTTCATTCACTTTCTCGCGTATTTTATAGAAATCATTTATTACTGGTAACTCACAACCATGTGAAAGCGAATCAAATACAGCATTTTTTAAAATTTTATTGCACAATTGTGTTGTAGGTATAGGTACTCTGAACGTTTATTATTATTTTGTCAATAAAATGATGGTAAATTCTTTGGTCAATGAATAAACAAATTTGCAAAAAATGAACGAAAATAAATTTAAAATGTAACAAGAATGAGTTGTGTTACACGTCCATGAAATGAATACATTGGAGCTTCTGTCAGTGCCTAGAAAAATCCTTGCGTTCTCAATATTGGATATATGACAAGCAATATGTCTATAAGAAGTGGAATACGACAATGAAGTAGCCAGATTTAAAAATAATTTGTAGAAATACAAAACTCCCCTTACGTCACATACAGTGTTTACAATTCGTTGACTAAAATAAATCAAATCAAATCAAATCAAATCAAATCAAATCAAATCAAATCAAATCAAATCAAATCAAATCAAATCAAATCAAATGTGAAACATTCTGGCTACCTGATTATCAACTGTTAGTTCTGAAAAATTTCTAAGCTTCAATTTTCAACAGGACCAGTCAGAGAAAGAATTTCACTGAAAGAACTAAATTCTAAATTCTATCACGGTTCAAATTGTGATATTTCAGTTGTGTATGATACACGAATGGGAATCGTATGTGATAAACGAATGGACAAAAATAACAATAATCCAGAAATTAAGAAAATCAAGTTTCCAAACTTAGAGTTATGATCTTGCTTTCTCTTATATTTTAGGCGTTTCTCAAAATCGAACAACACTTGAGGAAAAACATCGAAGAGAGTATGTGTTTGTATGGCGGTAGGAAGAATATTGGATTGTGAAATCAGTTGAGGGCGTTGTATGCTGGCGCGGATTTCGGGCATTTTCAGGGCGGCAAGGGCGGCGAGCCAATGAAGGAAAGTCAGAAAGCAGAAAGGCGCGGGTGGCCGACACGCAGCAGCTGCTCGAAAGCACCGCACGCGGGGAGGGCAAGAGGACGCACGCGGAAGGGCGGAATGAAAGCAAAAGAGAAGAGGATGCCACAGAAAAGGACCGAGGAGGGATCGATAAAGACGATGAAGAAATTTTGTGGGTAGCGCCCAGGGTGGGAATATGGCACGAAAGTGGTCTGTTGATGCTTCTCAGGAGGGTAACCTTGGGTTTGAAGCGTACGCAGAGTATTAGGAGTCGTTTAGAGACTAGTTATTATAATTATGGGAAGTGAATGAGGATGAGTATAGTAAGCACTCTGATGAGGTATAAATTCTTCAATTAACGCTTAGTATCAAGTTTTACTAGAGGTATATATGATTTCAAGGAAACTGACTGGCAGTAATATCTTATGATATTACAATGTAAGACACGCCGGTTAAATTTTGGAATGTTAATTTTTTTGTCTACTCCCCACCGCCTTGAATACGATTCTCCTGTCTACACACACGAAAGTTTTATCGAAGTAGTTCTGAGTGATAGGTAAAGGGCGGTGGCTGGGAATATGACGAGGGCGTTAGCTAGGATGGTGATGAGGGTGGTGACGAGGGTGGTGACGAGGGTGGTGACGAGGGTGGTAACGAGGGTGGTGGCTAGGGCGATGCCGACGGCGATGTGGAGGAAGTGATGCGGGCGCGAGAGTCGTGCAGTTGGTGACCACAATGGTAGCTAGGATGTTGAAGCAGGTGACGCGTCCAGGGATGGCGTAGTGGCGACGAGGACGATGGAAAGAGCGATTATGAGGTTGATGACTAGGATTATGAAGTGGGCGTGGGCGAGAACTGGGGGATGGCATTGCTAGAGGCGCGGGTGGCGGCGAGGGCGGTGGCGATGACGGAGAATCGGGCAAAGGCGTGGTCTGAGGCGATGGCGTTGGCTGTGGCGGGGATGGCTGTGGCGGGGCAGGATAGAATTTGGCGAGGGAGATGGCGACGTCGATGATACGGTTGGAGGCCAGAACTGAGTCTAGGACGATGGAGCGGTGGAACGCGAGAAACGGGGCGATGGCGTTGGCTTTGGCGTGGGAGGTGGCGAGGGCGGTGGCCAAAGCGACGATGGAGAAGCGAGTGGTGGTGATGGTGAAGGACGGTGAATCAGGCGAAGGCGTGGTCTGAGGCGATGGCGTTGGCTGTGGCGGGGATGGCTGTGGCGGGGCAGGATAGAATTTGGCGAGGGAGATGGCGACGTCGATGATACGGTTGGAGGCCAGAACTGAGTCTAGGACGATGGAGCGGTGGAACGCGAGAAACGGGGCGATGGCGTTGGCTTTGGCGTGGGAGGTGGCGAGGGCGGTGGCCAAAGCGACGATGGAGAAGCGAGTGGTGGTGATGGTGAAGGACGGTGAATCAGGCGAAGGCGTGGTCTGAGGCGATGGCGTTGGCTGTGGCGGGGATGGCTGTGGCGGGGCAGGATAGAATTTGGCGAGGGAGATGGCGACGTCGATGATACGGTTGGAGGCCAGAACTGAGTCTAGGACGATGGAGCGGTGGAACGCGAGAAACGGGGCGATGGCGTTGGCTTTGGCGTGGGAGGTGGCGAGGGCGGTGGCCAAAGCGACGATGGAGAAGCGAGTGGTGGTGATGGTGAAGGACGGTGAATCGGGCGAAGGCGTGGTCTGAGGCGATGGCGTTGGCTTTGGCGAGGGAGGTGGCGACGTCGATGCTACGATTGAAGGCCAGAACTGAGTCTAGGACGGTGAAGCGGTGGAGGGCGAGGACTGTGGCGATGGCGTGGGAGGTGGACAGCGCGTGGGCGTTGTGAGGAGCCGGTGCGTCGTCGCCTCATAAGGTTCCTCCTCATAATTGCGCGGTATCGAGCGGCACGTCTCGACGCCTGGCGTCTACGCGGCCGAGGGCAGCAGGCGCCGACGCTCACCAGGCGATCGACACTCGGCTGCACGCGTGCACCCCTCTTCCCACGCACGTCCTATACGCGTGAGGCGCGCTCTCGCAACGCCCTCGCGTCTTGGCGGGGCATCCTTTCAACGCGTTCTACTGCTGCGTTCAGAACTTTGAATTCACTATTGCTTATTAGCAGAGGCGCCCAGGATTTTTCACAAGCGAGGGGTGAGTACAGGTATAGTGTCCAACTAACTTGATGATTTCTTATAAAAAATTCTTAATATATAAATATATTATTATTATTATTATTATTATTATTATTATGATAACTAATTAATATTACCTTAGTAAAGAAAATTAATATAAGTTACATTTTTAAATATGTATTATTGCGTTCTGGAGGGATGAAGCCTTATGAGCTTCCTACTCACACAGACACACACACACACTCACACACACCCACACACACACACAGTGTGGGTGCACCCTGCTTTTTGAATTTTGTGGCTGAAGACCCTTAGTGAGATCGGCAGCAATTCTCGAAAAGTATTGGTTAAAGAGATTAGCCACTGTTGCCGGATCGTTCACATTTATATCGTTATATTTTAAAACAACATTCTCTACGGGTTTTCTAGTTTATTTGGTAGTATTTTTTATTATATTCCACATTATATATCGCTTATTATATGCTTATTATATTATCTGCTTATTATATATCGCAAAGATTGTTCAATCCCTCTACTACCTTCCTTCCGAATCGCTTTACTAGTGACATAATTTGGAGTCTGATCCTCTACAGTTTCCTTTCATCGATTTCTATGAACTCATTTTCCTCTTATGTTTGGCACATGATTCAATTTTTTGTGTTCTTTAAAAATGTACTAATTTCTCAGAATGTCAGAAATCCACCTTTCCTTGCTATACCAGTTTTGAATAAAATGCAGTCATGGCGCAAAACATTTCTTCTCTATTTCTTTTATCTTTTCTTCGAAATTTCGGCCTACTTGTGAAGTCACACTTCTTTCATCTTTTCCCCCATCTTTACATGCTAATTTTTCACTACCTATCTAGACCATGGCACCATATCATGGCACCATCAACATTCCCCCCTCCCTCCCCACGCCACCAGGGCCTTTGAAGTCCCATATCACGAAGTGTGTGTGTATATATATATATATATATATATATATATATATAGATATATATATATATATATATATATATATATATATGTGTGTGTGTGTGTGTGTGTGTGTGTGTGTGTGTGTGTGTGTGTATAAAATGAATAATTGGACATTTAGAAGACATTTTACCTATTTCTCGCAAATTAGCCAATTTTTGTGTGGGGGGCTTTGCGAATGTAACCTGCAGGTGTACCCGGCGACATTAGCGCCCCAACAGTAGCACCCTCCAGCTTTGTCTCCCATTTTGATGAGGAGTACAAAGGCCCACTCCGCATCGTTGTGCCCCCTCCCCCCTAAAGCATCGTCTCCGGAGGCGGCGCGAGGGACAGCGGGCGCGCGCCACTAAACGAAGCGCTCTCGGCGCCCGTGACAGGTGCTGCCTCAGGAATGAGGGCCTTTCAGCCGTGATTACCGCCTCAACAATCAATGTCTCGATACGCCGGCACGAAGGCGTGTTTAGATTGTTTCCTGCTGTTGGCGGATGGGGTGGAGATGGGTGTTGTTGGTGAGATGGTGATGGAGGTAGAAGCGATGGAGGTGGTCGCGGTGATGGTGGCGGTGGTGGTGGTGGCGGCGGTGTAGGTGGTCGTGGTGAAGATGGAGGTGGTGGTGGTAGCGGCGGTGAAGGTGGTCGCGGTGGAGGTGGGTGAGGCGGAGGTGGTTGCGGTGGAGGTGGTCGCGGTGGAGGTGGCGACGGTGGAGGTGGTCGCGATGGAGGTGGTGGTGGTCGAAGTGCAGGTGGTTGCGGTGGAGGTGGTCGATGTGGAGGTGGTCGAGGTGGAGGTGGTCGAAGTGGAGGTGATCGAGCGCAGTGTAGATGGTCACGGTGGAGGTGGTCGCGGTGGAGGTGGCGGTGGTTGAGGTGGCGACGGTGGAGGTGGTCGCGATGGAGCTGGACGTGGTCGAAGCGGGGGTGGTTGCGGTGGACGTGGAGGTGGACGAGGTGGAGGTGGTTGCTGTGGAGGTGATCGATATGAAGTTGGTCGCAGTGTAGATGTTCACGGTGGAGGTGGTCGCGGTGGCGACAGCTGCGGTAGAGGAGGCGGCAGTGGAGGTGGTGGCGGTGGTGGAGGTGACGGTGGTGGAGGTGGCGGCGGTGGAGGTGGTGGCGTTGGAGATAGCTGTGGAGGAGGTGGTGGAGGTGGAGGTGGTCGCGGTGGATGTGGCGGCGGCGACGGGGGCGGTTTAAGGTGCTGTGGCCAACTCGATGGCAGGGGCGGTGTCGGTAGCGATGGTGGTAGAAGAGTCGGGGAGGGAGTGGGGATGGACGGGTGTTGTGACGTCGGCAGTTGTTGTGGGGATGCGGGAGCAGGTGCAAGGGTGGGGGGTATTAAGGTGTATTAAGGTCAAGGTGATGGCGGTGTCTTAGAGGTGAGAGCACATAAGCAAAGTAATTCGTCGAACGGAATTACCTGGTAATCACTGTAACTAGTTACTTCTGACAATAATCATGCTAGATAAATTATCGGCAATCAGACAGCTATCGAATTTTGAGAATTTTTCTCCTCTATTACTTCAAAATTTCAGTGTAAGAATGAAGAAACAAATGGTAAGTGGAACACAGTTTTCCAAAATACATCAGATTAGAGAATTGTAACTTAATATGATGAGAATGAATGTAGGTCTTAGTTAATTGACTTTAATAGACGAATTAATGAAGTATTACGAAGTAATTTAGTTAAGTATTACGAAGTAATAAAGCTTACATACGTTCTTTAATTATGCGCAATTACATAGAGGAATAAAGAACCATCTTATAATAAACAACAAACAGATACTCATTAGAAATATATAAAATTGAATTTCCTGTATTTTACAATTATCCTGCTAGATAAATAATTAACATAACGAATAAAACATTTCACATTAAAGTAATGGTTAAATTAATAGAATAAATGATATAATGCCTTAAAATAATTTTTAAAAAATCGTCTGCCCATTTTTCTTTTCTCATCCTGGACATAATTTTGCCTATAAATAGGAAAAAAGATTGTAGCAGAATTCTGCGGTATAATTGTGTTATAGCCGTTTTTGAATTAATGTCCGCAAAAATTTTTCAATTCGATCTCGAAAAAAAAGAGAAAAATTAATACCATGCTGAAAGGCTGCTGACCCATTTGTTTTCGTCTCAATGCACTTCGCTAAAGAACGAACCAAACAGTTTCTACCAACGAAGACCAGATGGGAATCGAAACGTCTCGGTTGGTCACCTCGAATGTTTTATTTACACTCGCATTCCCTGAAACAGAATTTTACTGGGAGAAAGCGGCCACGTTTTTCATGACGCCCCCACGCGTTGAAACAACAGAAGAACGTTCCGTAGTTTTTTTGGAGGCGAAAACACAATACTCTACCAGTTCACCTCCCTCGCAAATGCCTTTCTTTCTATGTGCTCAGTCTACCATCGCCCAGTCACGGTTTAACGGGCGAGGGCGATAGCTTCATTTATGTGGTAGAGTCTGGGCTCCCTGCAAGAAGCATGCGAGGGCAAAAACTTGTGGTGGGGAGTGGGAAACTCGGTTTAACTCAAGTAATAAGTCAATGGGGGAGGAAAAACACTGTCGCTGAGGAGGAGATAGCAATTACACGATAGAAAAACGTAAGAGAATGAAACGAAGCTATTAATGAAATAAACGAGAGAATAACGTACGGCACTTGAGAAGGACGGGCTGGCAAGAAGCTGGCAAGAGCCGATGTCTTTCTTGCGGTAACTTCCAGTGACGTTGCGACGAGAAAATGACCTACCTAGGGAAGAGTGATTACAGTTCATGTACTGCGAATAAACTTGTAATGTTGTTACTCTGAGTGTCTATCTTCAGTGATATATGTGCCTGACCACAGAAATGGAGCGTGAAGTAACGTTTTTCGGAGTGTGTTGTGGTTTGTTTGCTTACGCGCGTGGAGTGCTATGAAATATGTGACAATGTCTATAATTGCAATTGAAAACTATTTAATGTTAAACCATTTTGTATACCAAAGACTTTTTTGTTGGCATTCTGTAATAATTAGAAGTAACATAGCCTGTGATCAATTCATTAATAAAATAAGAGAAATGCTCGATAAACTGAATTAAAAACATGCCAAAAAGTTTCACAAAATATTTTTTTAAAAATATTCGTACATTCCAATTCAGGTAGAGTTAGGAAAATAGCTTCAGGTAGTACATTCAAGAGATTCTAACTAAACGAGTTGAGCAATAAGGAAATGTATTTGGAGTCAATCGCAGTTTTGAGATTAATTTAAAAACGATTTTCTACGAATTTTGTTTTCATTAGAAAATGAAATCCAATTCATATTTTTGATCGAATTTGAAAGGATACTGACTCGATTCTGAAGAGTCGAGGTTCAATGAATAAGAATATTACAACTTTGCAATTCAAAAATCTTTCGAAATAGTACAACATATTGTCATGTTTTATCAGTTTTGCAAATTTGTATTCATCTCAGATTTATCATTGAATTATATATAGATCGGTTTTATCTCAATGGAGATATTAATTACAATGTAAACATGAAAAATAGGTCACATTAAGTTACCTATGACAATTCCCACAACACACCATTTATAACCATTGCAGACAATCAAAACATCTCTAGAGTACGTAATACGAACTGCATTCAAGTGACACGTGCAAAAATTGGACGCACTTTAATTTTCAAATTTATTAGTCACAAAATCCATAAATTCAAATAACACATCACCAACATTCGGATACACACTGTCTAAAAATGAAATATATGAAAATCTCCGGCGCAGATCACCGCTAGAGCGCTCTAATTTTTTCGTGCAGTGTATTTCGGCGCAAATTATTCGAACTCGTTTCCAGTGGTAATCCATTTCACCTGACTGTTGGACGTGGCGCAGTGGAGCCGAAATGTTCCGCCGAAGGTGATGCTTGTGGCGAGGTACCAGTGTCGACTGTGACGGCAATGGAGTGGTGGTGAAGTTGGTGGGTAATGGAAGTGCTTGGAAAGTAAACCAGGAGTATGTGGAAGAGAGTTGGGTGGAAATGGCGGCGGCGGTGATGGGTGGTGGAGATCATGGTGGTGGCGGCAGAGATGATGATCAAATGATGATGGTGGTGGTGGTGGTGGTGGTGGTGGCGGTGGTGGTGGAGGTGGAGGTGGAGGTGGTGGTGGCAGTTCATGGCGGGCACTGGAACCCCAAAAAACAAAAGCGGTAATATGGATAAACCCAGCGCAAATGGCCTAGTTGGCATGAACGGAGAGAGTGCGTTGAAGCTGGAAAAACAGAGTATCAGGAAGTGCGGTGATGGTGGTAGATGCGTGAAGGCAGTCTCAAGACTCTAGTTTAGTGACATAGAAGTTAACGGCAACAATGATAATGGTGGTAAAGAGAGTAGAGGACAACAAAAAATGGAAAGGGTGGGAAGAACGAAACGAGGGAGGATATTGAGCACATTAGGAAGTGGTGAGGAATATGAGTAGGCAGAAGTAGAGGATAGTGTGCTCTGATGGAAGGTAAATAGGAAGGTAGAAGAGTGAAGAGTGAAGTGGTGAGAGCGGCGTGGGCGTGGGGGTCTCGGAGACGTCAGGGACGTGGGGAGCGTCGGGGGTGGCATGGATGGCGTGGATGGCATGGGCGTGGGGGGCGTGGGGGCGTGGGGGCGGGCGGGGGCGGGAGGCGTGGGTGGGGCGTGTGGGGGCGGGGGCGTGGGGGCGTGGGGGCGAGGGGCGGGAGGCGTGGGGGCGTGGGGCGTGGGGGCGTGGGGGCGGGGGCGTGGGAGGCGTGGGGGCGGGGGCGGGAGGGCGTGGGGGCGTGGGGGCGGGGGCGGGGGCGTGGGGGCGGGGGCGGAAGCGTGGGGCGTGGTGGGGGCAGCGGGGCGTGGGGGCGTGGGGGCGTGGGGGCGTGGGAGCGGGGGCGTGGGGCGTGGGGGCGTGGGGCGTCGGGGGCGTCGGTGGGGCGTCGGGGGCGTCGGGGGCGTCGGGGGCGTCGGGGGCAGCGAGGATGGCGGGTACGATGGGGGCGGCGGGGTGGCGGGGGCGGCGTGGGTAGCGTGGGCGCCGGGGCTCTCGGAGACTTCGGGAACGGGGGGACGGCGAGGGCGGCGTGGACGGTGTATGTGACCTGGGCGTCAGGGGCGTCGGGGACGTCGGGGGTGGCGGGGGTGGCGGGGCGGCGAGGGCAGCGGGGCGGTGGGTGCGGTGGGGACGGTAAGGCGGCGGGGTGGCGGGGCGGCGGGGGCGGATGCGGTGGAGGGGCGGAAGGAGCGGTGGGGCGGCGGGGCGTGGTGGTGCGGCGAGGGCGTCGGTGGCGGGAGGGGCGTGGCCGCCAGCCTCGGGCAGCGTGTGGCGGGACCGGGGCGGAAAAGGCTGGCGCGAGCGGCGTCGGCGGCCGCGGCAAAGGCTGCTGGCGTTTAAACAAACGCCGTTTTTTGCGGGCGCGTGGACGCCCCGGTAATCGAGCTGTCCGCAAGTCCCTTGACGCACGTCCATTACGCGGCCGCCGCCCCCAGGCCCTCCCTCCGCCCCTGCCGCCCGCGCCCACAGCCCCCGCGGCGCCGGAAAAAGAGGAAGGAAGACGGCGGTGGCGGCGCTGCAGTGGTGGCGGCGCGGAGGGCGACGCAGTGCATCTGCTTCGATTCGGGGGAGGCGCCAGGGAGCTTGAGTACAAGACATCGGTCTCAGCTAACGCTTTTATTTACAGAGTTATTAGTTGATCAAAATAATGAAATAGGAGTAAATAGCAAATTTTAAAATTTTAATCAAGTTGTACCGAAAAGTGACTCTTAAACAAAGGTTTCAGATAGTCATGACAGTTCAAATGATACCCCGATTCAATTGAAAAATAAACGAGGAATAACACATTTTCAATGTTCCGACTTCTTTGAATTTGAATTATTAAATATCGCGTTACAGGTAAGTGTAGACATGACTTAATGAAACTGGAACTACAATGAAATTTATGAATATTTTCAATTACATTTTTCGTATATATTTCAAATATTACAGTGTTAATTGTGTTGGCAAATATGAATGTTGTTTAAAATTAGCACTTGGACCGACTGATGGGAATTAAGAAATGAAAGGCAGCTCTGCAAACCATCTCGAAAGTTCATAAATGATTTATCATTATATGAAAACCGAAATAAAACAAAACTAGGTTAATAAAAGTTCAAATTTTTAAACATTGTTTTCACTTCCTCAAACACAGTCATCCAAACTAGTGCAACTCGCTTTGACATACCACCTCCTTAAGACTTCGTGATTCATCATTCTACCTACCTTCCTTTAAATTCAATTATTATAACTCCTTATCAAAATCTCTACGATATTCCCGTATCAAAATTTGTATTTTCCAAAGTACCCTTAGTGTTAAGCATAATCGCATCTGGTTTTATCCGGAGTCTGTCTCACGTCAAACGAACTGCAAGCTGAATTGAAGTATAAATAATGCATAAGCAATGGAAAACGAAATACAAGTTAAAATCAAGAAACAGGGGACTAAATTCATTAAACATCACTGTTTAATTTTATCCAAAACTATTTCTCTCTTAAACTAGATGAATATCATTCGCAAACAATCCTTGTTCTACCTACCTACGCTTCAACTTACTATTTACTACCTTGAATCTACAGTATACATTATATATTGTACATTTTAAATTTTTTTCAACAAATCCTCCAACGCAACCTTCTATTCATTTTATTTTTCAACCGATCCCTCTTGGTTGGCTTGAGCTCATGTTTAGCGGCACTATTTCTATCAAGCTGTAGAAATCTGAAATCTAATTCCAAAACAAATAATGAAGTTGTTACGTATCTAATGAACTTATGTCCCGCAACTATCTATGCATCCGTAGATGCCCGCGATCCGTTGTTGGCATCTCCAAATAATTCAGCTGCCGCCGTTTTTCACGTACTCAACGTCGCGGTCCGCTCGCCTCTCCCTTGACGCAATTTCAAGTAAGACACTAAGTTCCAACAAAAAGAAAATATATCGTTCGTGAATTCGTGTTACCGCAGTCAATCGGCAAACTACGATTTATTGATATTATCTGCTCCGCAAATATCTTCTTCTTTATCCTGGTACCACCGATTAATGTGGTATGCATTGCCCAAGGTTTCGCTATCTTCTAATCTCTTAAAGACGCTACTATTTGGGTATTTTAATCAGAATATAATTTAATACATCTAGTCCTAATTTCAGGCATCCATTTTTTACGAACCTGAGCCAGGCTCTCTCAAATTTGAGTCCATAGCAATTGACGTGACATACGTCAATAGTCTCTTTCTTACGAGTTGATACACTCGTACCGAGTTTTAGTTTGGTATCTTTACAGAAATATCGAAGACAAACAAAAATCGAATTAAAAATGAGTAACTAAAAGCACTTTTTTTAACAATAATTATTTTTTCCACTCACCAGAAACAGTTTATCTCTTAAATTACTTGATCATCAGTGTAAGATTTATGGGCTTCAATTGGATGCCTTTGTTTAAAAAAAAACACTACAACAGAATCCTGTTATATGTATTTTTTCAAACTGCCCCTCTTTCTCGATATGAGCTTATGTAGTAAGCTTTGGGAGTTGTCCCACACTCACCGAATGTCAAACCCGAATTTTAGACTAAATAATGAGGTATCAAAAAGGAACAAAACTCGAAATAAAAATCTTGTAAGTACAGATTACTTTCTTTACCCATTATTATTTCCCTCACCCCCAAACCATTTCTCTCTGAAACTAGATTAACACCATCAGTACACCTTGAGTCATCAGCTTCCTTCGACTTCAGGTTTTCTCCTTTCCCTTCAACAATCCCTACGATTGAATGACTAGTGTCTCCAGGCGTCTCAACTGCTAAGGTAATTAACCTCGTAAGTGTAGTGAATGTTTTTTTTATCACGGGAGGTGACAATGATCTTCCCCCGCTGAATATGAGATCCAGCACTAATCTACCCGTCGGCTCGTCAGATTTTCCTCAACCGGGTATCTCCCACAAGCGAGTCCGGTCCAGCTGGAACAAACTGCAACCTCCCGATTGGTCTCTCACGGCATATGCAGAAGCACCCCTACGACGCAACCCCGTCTTCATTTGCCTTTTTCCAACTGTCCCTCCCGGCCGGCAGGAGCTCATGTGGTTAGCTGCACAGGCTGTCTCACGCTCTACGAATCTCAAATCGAATTCCAGGGCAGCGGCCGCGCCGGGGCCGGCGGCGGCGGCGGCGGCGTTTGGCTTTGAAGTGCGTCGGCTGCTGCGCATGCGCGGAGCCTACATCCTAATTACGTGGACGCGCCCGCGCATCGCGCTTGCCGCCCACGTCACTGCAGCGCCGCGCCGTACACTGTTTCAATCGCGCCTACGACCTGGGCATAGTCGCAAATGCGAGTGCGTTTGCGGAAAAATGGGTAGCAATGGGTTTTTGAGGTCGCTGAATTTTAATATTATAAACACATTTCAAAATTCAAAATGGCGAAACTACTCATTTGTAAACAAATAAAAATGCATAAAAAAAGATACATTTTGGGTGCTGGAGATCACTGATTTCGAATATCGCAATGAAGTTTCAAAATTCAAAATGGTTTGGAAATGGCTAACTGACTCATAATAATAATAATAATAATAATAATAATAATAATAATAATAATAATAATAATAATAATAATAATAATAATAATAATAATAATGATAGGTGTAGAAATATGGATACAATAGTTCTCGCGGTCGCGGGTTAATATTGCTATCATTCCAAAAAATTGTATCAATAATTTTTTTATTAAAAGTAATTATAAGACGGAGAAGTCGAAAAAATATACCGAGAAAATAATTCCCTGTGGCGTAGTAGGCAATTCCGGGATATCTAGTGTTAAATCTTACTATGTAGCATTGCAGAAAAGAGGTTATAAAACAAAAAGGTGCAGATAAATGTGTGCAGTTAAATGTGCTATTCTGATTAAGGGTATTCTACTGGATAAATAAAAAAATTGATTGAGGCAGGAATCCGCAGGACAAAAAATATAATCTACAATATACGAGACTAACATTTTTACGCTCTATACGTTAGAATTCAGTCGTATTATACATAAAATTATTTGACACATTATTGTACATACTATTTGACAAATTATTATATATAAAAATTTTCTTAAAAATATATCTAACTTATAGTCATCAGTGTCTTGTATTTGGAAAAACAAAAAAAAATCCACAACAAAATTTAAACACTTTTTTTTAATTTCACAAATATCATTGACAAGAATCAATGAATTCGAGTGTTTCGAGCAACGGTAACTTTACGATACCTCGAGGAAGACAAAAATGATTGAAATAACTTCCTGGTGCTGAAGTCGTGTGCTCCAATGTCTTCCGAACGAGATTTGCAATGTCAGAATTCCGAATGTGCACTTTGAATTTTGCCATTATGGCCAGTTTTTTGGCCCGATTCAGCCAGTGTGCCCCGCGCCGGCCCCGTGCGTGGGCCCAGCTCATTGCTGTTGCATGTGCTCATTGCTCCCGGCTGTTGGCAGCCGCCGGTTGAGGTGGCTCGCAGCGACCCCACTACAGCCTTACTGTCCCTGAGGTGCTAGGGTTCGAGACCGGAGGATGGCGGATTTTAAGCACTATGTAGTACATGATGGCTGACAGCATTAACTGTCGAGTTTCTGACCGGGAAATTCTAGGATTCAAGTCCGGACGGTGGTGAATTTTTCATACTTCGTTCATTCGATACTCGGTCGGTGTCTATAGGAAAATTCAAGCGGTCGGCTGCACTGGTCGTTATTTTCCGGCGGTTTCTCCGATGAATACAAGACGAATGCCAGAGTAATGCCCTTAAAAATAATCCTGAGTTAGCTCAGAGGCAGCATTACGTAGTCACTGCAGCGACTCTGTCCGGAAGGTTCTAGGGTTCGAGTACCGATGATGGCGGAGTATCGACACTAGTTAACTACATAGCTGGGTCGGAATTAATCGCTGTCTAGAGGATAATTATAGAGACCGGCTGTTCTGAACGGTAGTTTTTCCTGGTTACTGCGATCAGTATTAGTGGAATGTCGGAGCAGTGGTTTGGCAGTAGCGGTAGTGGTGATTGTGGTGGTGGTGGTGGTGGTGGTGGTGTGGTGATGGTGTAATGGTGATATTTATGCTACTGTTGTGCATTTAAGACTCGCAAGCAATACCAAAACCGTAAACAGCTTTGGATTCATCACCACCGGCACCACCAATCAGTAAATATTTTCACCATCACCACCATAAACAATAATAGCAACAACAATAGTAACATCACCAGGTCACCCTGCATAACCATAACACTATAGCACCAGCACTTCTACCAGCACCATTCTCGAGACCATTAGCATCATTACCACTACCACCGTAACGACTAACATCATCTGTAACATCACTACGTATTTAATTTCATCGGCACCGTCAACATTCCTGCACAACCCTTCCAACTATTATATCAAATTGGAGCAATGGAGTGAATGGCAACCTCCTTCTATTATCACCATTCTCATCAACGTCACCAACATCACCAGCAGCGTCGCCATCACAAGGAGTGATTCCGCTGCCTTCACTCTGCCCACCAACTCCGTGCCCCGCCCACCTCAGCTGCCACAGCAGCCGCCTCTGCACACCGGAATGAATCAATTACCCCGGCAAGAACAGAAAGTCGCTAATGTTAGAAAAAAACAGAGACGAAAGAAGCAAAAAGAAAGAACGATTCGACTTCAACGGCAGTCGAAGATTTTAATTAATTATTCCACTTGCATTCCCTTTAATTAATTACTTCATACTTGCTTTACCTCTAATAGGGGGTCGATGAACCTGGCCGAAAGACTCGCTGCTCTCGCTGACAAGAATAATTGTGTTGTGGAAATGTAATTTCTAAATTGATCCGTGACGCACACTAACCTCGGTCGGACTGGCGAGAGAGCGGTGAAGTGGGCGCTTAGGTTCCACAAAGCGATCTTTAGCGGCTTTAGTGATTGAGGTGGAGCAAGCGGCGGGGGAGGCGTCTGATGTGGTGGTGGTGGTGGTGGTGGTGGTGGCGGTGGATGTGGGAGTGTTAGTGGTGAAAACGGCAATCGCAGTGGTCATGGCTGCGAATGTTTCTGTGTCGGTGGCAGTGGTTTGATTGTGGTTGTGGTAGCTGCGTTCGTGGAGCTGATGGGTGCGGTAGAGTTTGAGGAAGTTGAGGTTGTGGAGAAGGCGGAGGACGGAAAGGAAGAGGAAGAGGGAAAGGGGAAGGAAACGGACGACGATGAGGGAAAGAAGGAGGGAAGGAGGAGGAACAGTAGGTAGATGTGGAGGAACAGTAGGTAGATGAGGAGGAAAAGTAGATAGATGAGGAGGAAAAGTAGGTAGATGAGGAGGAAAAGTAGGTAGATGAGGAGGAAAAGGAAGAAGAATAAGGAGAATAATAAGGAAAAGAAAGAAGAAGAAAAGGAGGAAGAAGAAAATGAGGAGAAGGAGGAAGGGGTAAAAAATAGCAAAAAGAGGAAAAGAAGGAGGAGGAAAAGTCTGAGGAAGTTGAGGTGGTGGCGAAGGTGGACGACGAGAAGGAAGAGGAGAAGGGGAAAGAGGAAAAGTAGGTAGAGGAGAAGGAAAAGCAAGAAGAAGAAGAGGAAGAAGAAAAGGAGGAGGACAAAGGGGACAAATAACTAGAAAAAGGAGGAGGAGAGGACAAAAAAATAGAAAAGGAGGAGGAGAAATATTAGAGTGATGAAGAAGGGGAGGAGGAAGTAAGTAGAAAAAGGAAGAGAAGGAGGAAGAGGAGAAGGATAAAGAGCAGAGGAGGAAAATACGAGAGGGGCAAGAGGATCTGGAGGAAGGAGGGGATGGAGAGGAAGATGAAAGCTGAGAGGGAGCGCATGCGGAGGCGGAGTTGGAAAGAAAGGCGGCGACGGTGGCGGTGGCGGCCGGTCGTTTGATGTAAACGCCGGACCGTGATGGGGCGAAATGTTTCTTCAATAGTTTTTCCGTGTAAGGAGATCGAGTAATATCTCGGACATTTCGTTCCTCGCGTTCGTAACAGGAGCCTCCAACACTGACACAGCGAAAACGGCACAAAGACAAAATGAAAATCATGTCAAAGTGTTTGGGATCCATATTTGTTTGCGAGTGTTACTGTGTGAGGGAGAGAATGGAATTCTAGACCTCGTTCTTGTAGCTTCAAGCCTTAAAGAAAACCGAAGCTAAATTATATAACGATTGGTTTCAATGATCGATCTTTCGGAAAGGTACATGAATAGAAGAAAGAGCCGTAGAGTTTGCTTGAATAATAGAAACGGACGAGTAGAATTTTATTCGAATAAAGGTATGACCAAAAGCATCCCGTAAATGTTGGTGATTCTCAATTTGGGATGGGTCTTTGGCGTAAGAGAATCTGCGCAATCATCGGGTGCATAAGAAATGCTGTTGATTAAGAATGGAAGAGGAAGTAATGAAATTTAATGGTCGCCTTGTAGGTGTCAGGATTCTTCGAAAACTAAAATTAATTGTTTCCTCATGTGAAAGCCAAATTATTCAAAGTAAGAATATGATTTCTCATTAGCGATGAGTCTCACAATGACAAATAATGAAAAAGGAAACGAGTGTCTATGACAGAGGGGGTTTTATATGCCCGTGGGAACAAGAAAATGGAATAAAGAAACTTCCAGACAAAACGATCGGCTTAAGGAACATTAATAAGTCTTTTTATTAGTTCAGGCGCACTGTCTTAAAAATAGTTAATTTTACATCAAAAACAAAGCCTTTGCGGTAAATTTTCTACGAATGCATTTGCCAAGCATTTCATTATCGTTTTCGTGCATGTCCCGGGAACTATTTTAAGTTGAGAAGCACCTGTTTTGCTAAGTCATTTAGCAGTGAATTATTCGTTGGATGGGAGCCGTTGAATTTGCTGCCAATCAACATATGTTTAGGTATTGGGTCGCGCATGGGGGATTGAAACGAAGCGAGCTAGTGGCTGAAGGCAACCTGGGGAATAAATGTAAATGCAAGTAGAAGATGTTTTCAAAAAATGAAAAGATATACCACAAAGACGAACGGGCGTATGGACTAACAAAGAATACATGAACGGTCCAATGGTGCAGGTAAACGACAGGGTCAAACGAAAACAATAAAATAAAATAAGGAAGACAAAAGCAAAGGATAATATGAGTGTGCAGGGTTGTTATAAAGATTAGAAAATAAAAATATAATCTATGGTGTAAGTGAATAACGGTTATGGGATTTTTAAAGGAGCAACCTAAGGGATGTTGAACATTGACAGGCGGGACAAAACATGACAGGACGGGGTGAAATTGGTGAGACACTCACAGAATCGCCAGATGATTAGTACAGGGAGAGATGAATTGGCAGGAACCGGTAGATGGACGAAGAGAAGGAAGGAGAGTTAAGTGTCCGCAGAGGAGGCGGTTGAGGAAAATGAGGAGGAGATGCGCGGATCGAAGTATCGAACTGCGACGCCGATGGAGACGGTGATGATGACTCACCATTTACCGACCGAAATGGCAGCTAGAAGATACCGCCTAAAATATAATGTTGGGAATGGCAATGTCGGTGTTAGTCGGACTCAGTATGGCTACTAGAGTTTGTATTGATTTTGGTGTCGATGTCGAAGTAAATATTTGTTTGGGGTCTACGCCGATGCCGGTGTATGTGTTAATGTCAATATCAACGTTGACGCTAATGTCAGTGTTGACACCAATGTCAATGATTGACGCCAATGTCGGTGTTGACGCCAATGTCGATGCTGACACAAATGTCGGTGTCGACGTGAATGCTGATGTTGACGCCAATGTCGGCATTAACGCCAATGTCAGAATGACACGAATGACGATCACTCCAATGTCAGTGCTGGCACCACTTGTGCTGGTCAGAATGATATCGGTGTCGGTTGCGACGGCTGTCAATGATGATGGTAATTTTGGCCACATTTCTGGGCGTAGCTTGGACGCAACACCTCTTGCCGAATTGTTGGTGACACATTACACTCACCACCACACCACGGTTGTCTCGCACACTTATCCGCCCTTAAATCTGCTTCTCTGAAGGATGCCGGGAACCAATTCCAATGCCGGAAGAGCTTTTAATCGATAGGAAGAATCGAGATATAGGAGCGCATTAGGTGAAATTAAGGAAACTGGACAAAAAATCTTATAAAACAATAGTAAAGCATTTTGGATAATTGTTCAATTGTAGGAATAGTGATAGAAAGTGGAAAAAAACTGAACAAAATACATTGCAGACATTAAAATCGAGCGTTATCCAAAACCGTATCCTTTCATAACTCATTTGCAGGGAAGTTGTGCGGATGTATCAGGTAGTAACGGTCAACGGTCAGGCAGCTAGCTCCTTGCGATTTGAGTTTATCGGTGATAGGGGGCGTGATGGATCCCCGTCAGGTACAGGAAATTTGGCTGGTGTATTTTAACTTCATCGAATTTGTGGCGGCTGCCGAATGGAATTCATAAGACGGCTGCTCTAGTCAGTGGTTTTCGTGGTTTTACTGATCGCTTCCAGGTGAATGCCAGAGAAGCACTCTGGAATACAGTGGACGGACCTGCCTTCCTTCCATCCTGCCTTCCTTCCTGCCAACCTGCCTTCCTGCCATTCTGGCTTCCTGCCATCCTGCCTTCCTTCCATCCTGCCTTCCTTCCATCCTGCCTTCCGGCCATTCTGCCTTCCTGCCATCCTGCCTTCTTTCCCTCCCTAACCTGACTCATTCCTTCCCTTGTCTGACTTTCTTCCTTCCTTTTTCCCTATTCTCACTCACTTACTTACTTACCTCCCTATTCTGACCCCTCCCATCTTTCCTATCCTGATGGCCTTCCTTACGCACACCGATGAGACAACCACCTATCTTTGTGCGGCCCACCCCAAAAATCTAAAAAATCTCCTACAAGCGCCAGATATCCGGAATATGGGGTACAGTCAGTGAATCCCCAAATTCACTTAATAGATCTTGATGGAACAACAAAAAAATCATAAAAACTTGGTGAATAAAAATAGACATAATTAAACATAAGACCTGCCATTATAATTGAAAAAGGTACAAAAGAGTGAGCGTAGAAAGAAAGAAATCAACTGATAATGCATGAATGAGTTAAAATTGTTTAAGCGAATACGGTGAAACATCAGTCAGAGAATAGCAGAGTCTTTGAGCATAGGGAGACATTTCATGATAAATAGTCCCTGACGAGACAGGTGACATCGACCAATGTTAACGGCGTGATGGTAGCAACCTGCTACCACCGCACCTAGGCCCTGCAAATGTCAAAATGGCGCTGTGTGATCAATGAAAACGAATGACATTGCTCGATAAATGTCTACGTTCGTTGCGTGTTTAGAAACGTTCTTAATCGCACTCGCACACTTCATGCTTTGATGGACAAGGATTGTAGAACGTCTAGAATTCTACGTCTTAACACATCGTTAAGTTCCTTTTGTTAGATAGTGGAGTAAATAAGTAGGTCATGCAATTCAGATCAGTATTATCATTTTATTGTATTGTCATTAATCACATTACAGCTATAATACTAATTTCGTTTAAGTTTAGAAGTAAAGAGAAAAATAGGAAACGTATAGCCTTGTGAGAGGTGTCAATGGTTTTATTCGATACCTAGAATTTTAGGAAAAGAACTAAAGCAATGAAAGGTTTTCAATTTTTTATGAAGAATGCTAATATTTGATTGTGTTTTTCTGTATGTTTTACTCCGAATACTGCTCCAATAGTCTGAATTTTCAAACTCAGTGTCATTACTTAGGAGGCAGTTGATGTTAGGCGACAGCAAGGCTTCTAAGAAGAGTCAGCCCATCATTAAATATTTCCTATTCACATGTTGTGTAATGGAAATTTTTCCCCGTCGTGTGTTAAGAACTGTGTATACAACAGCATATTAGTGCTGTTTTCCATAACACGGTTTTTTGTAATTTATTTGGTAGGAGAGTGTATAATGTAATATGTATTGAAAGAATGTTTTATTTGTTTTTCTTGACCAGTGTGTATGCTACGTTTTGGAAACTCATTTTGTACGGTTTTGTTTAGCAGTAGTTTTACTGATGCAGGTCACTAGTTTCATAAAAGTATTTTTCTTACTTTATTTATGTCACAATAAAGTTAATACATTTTTCCTTGTTTGCTTTAAGTGCTGAGCTTGTAGGTTTTAATTAAAAATGCATACCATGAATTAATATAACGGCTAAAGATTAATTAAAAAACTATTATTTTTAACACTGAGATACATTAATAGGAATAATTATTGAACGTCGTAAGTATTACTGTTTTTCTTTTAATTTTCCCATACTAACTCTGAAAGTGGTGATTGTTTTCACCAAGAAATAATTGGTTCAAGACAACTCTATGAAGATATGCAGACGTGATTGTTTCGTGTCGAGATGCTAAGTGTTCTGTAGCAGCTTGTAATCGGTTAAGCGTATATTCCAGACTTGTAGAGTGGGCAATTAAAGCAAAACAGAAATCGTGACTGCAACATCGCTTCGCTACCGGGCGAAACCGCAAAACCTATGCACCAAATCATGATTAAAAAGGTTCTACATTCTCCAAAAGAGTGTCCTTGACTCTAAACCACATGTTATTATACCTACTGCCCCTTGTGGTTTTTTGATCCTTATATACTGCACGTCTGATATAAACACAAATTGCAATCTGCGGGGCCTCTGTGCATTCTTTTCCTACATGTCGCTGCCAACTGAAAATTACAGAAGCCATTACAAGTCTTATTAAATGAGAATAATGCCCCAGATATAATAAAGAAAATCCAGCTCGAATTATTTTCTCCTTTACCAAGCAGGTGCATTCCGCAAGCACTAGACGACGCCACTAGCAAAGCTACCTCGAACACGTACGCGCGCAGTCATCTATAGGTCGGTTTATATCCGCAGCTATTAGCTGTAAATTCATGGTTTCAAACGCGAGGGCCGAATGAGCTATTATCTTACCGGGTGTACCCAGTTCCAATTCACAAAATCAATATCGCGTACTGCTGGTTGTTGCGGTTAATTTCGAAGGGAACTGCTTTTACGACTGACGTAATTAGAAAACTACAGAGTGCGGGGCTGTAAAATGAAAAGCAGTTCGGAGCGGGACATGATTTGTGTGGAGGTTGTCGCACACCGACGCAACCCTCCGGTGCACGCCAAACAAATGCCGGACATCACCCCCTTCCCGCCCCGTATCCACGTCCCAGTTGGGAAGGCATTGCTAAAACTTATCTTTGAAAATTTCGAAACAAAATCTTACGATAAAATTTGAAGGCACCGTGGTTTATAATAAACGAGAAAATTTTTAAATAACTGACTATAAAACATCTTGGATTCTTTAACATTCATATCATTTTTGTCCTTCTCTTACTTGTTGCTCGACAACATTCTTCTATGTCCTTGGCAAACCAGTAAATATCTTTTTTTAGCATATTAAATGTAAGTAATATTCTAAAGATTTTCTACATTATTCATCATTGCCTTAGTAATAGTTCCAACTATTTCCTTGTTTTTTCAATGAATTATAAAATTTTACAGAAAGACCTTTCCTGAATATTCTTAGTCACTATTATTTATGCATTTATATTTCAAATATTCTTAATTTACTTTTTAATATAATATTTAAAATTCCTCGATAATTCAGTCCTGCTGTAATAAAACACTAAAATTAAATGCATTAAAAGGCAAACAAATGTCGAACAAAGAAATAAATATTTTAAAACACACCACTCCGCTCCACTTACGTTTCTTATCCACACGCTGCGAGCTCAAAGAGCATTGCAGGTGGCTCTGATTCATGAATGGAATGTTCCTCGTAAATCAAAATAACGTTACTTTTCACAATTCTTTTTATAAACTATTTTAAAATTATTTTTCTGCAAAAGAATAATATCGATAGAGATGTAAACCTCGGTACCCACAGGTCCAGCAGTCTGTCCACTGCAACCTCGAGTTGACTTCATAAGCCATTTTTACTTTCTTCATACTACTGAATTTGCATAGTAAGGATAAACTATTGTAATGAAACACAGCTGAAAGTTGTGATTTAGAAAGAATGGATAAATACTGTTCCTAAATACAGAAAATGTCTTCCTCTAAAACGTTTTGTCAGTACTCATTTGATCGTGTTTCTATCTGTGTCCGTTCGTCCGTCTGTCTGTGATCAACATAAGCACCTAAATCGTTTGAACGATTTTTCAAAAATTCATATTGCCTGATCAGTCTGATGAACTCGATACCCAGCGAATTTGAAACGGATATTTTTATTTTGGGGTACTTTACATAAAGCATGAAAAATTACATAAAGCCATTTACATAAAGCCTTTTAAAAATTTTATCAAAAATGGCCACACATTTTAGGAGTACATTTTTCTCGGATAGAGTATGCGGCGCTTAAAAATGGTGCAAGTTTTATTTTCGTTGAATTCTGAGTATTTTCGAAAATAACAAAAGTTATAAAAATACAAGAGAGTATGTGCTGTTTTAGCACCAGTACGATAGTTTATTATAATAATTGTGACTATTCTGCTATCGATTGTGTTCTTTTATTGACCTTTACGCCGCAATCTTATCAATCTTATTTGATGCGGTGTTGAGGTTCAAAAAGTGAGGCTCAACTCGTAAAAAGCAGGCATGTTGAGTCTGCATTTGAACAATTGTTTCGGTGGACGGAAACTAGTTGAAGATAAATTATCATCCAAATATGCAAGTTTGGAATTGTTAACTTACCTCCGAATTTATTTGTAATTGAAATACTGACTTCGTTTTTAAACTTAAATTTTAAATAAATATTTTGTATGCCCTTTGTGCAAACAATACTGAAATAAAGAAGTATGTAGGAATTTGTCTCATGGAAATTGTCACACTTTCTGTAGAATACTTTTACGTGAACGTAAAATGTTAGATATGTCTCTTATATGCTTTCCATCTAGTCAATAAAATTCTAGCTTCTCTCTCGTCAATGTGTAGCTTTTTGAGTTCGTCAATCTGAACGGTGCTCGAGACCCGTCAAGAAGTAATTTGTCACTAACGGCAATAGATCAAGTGTCGAAACTGAGATTGACAACCAAGTTCATTACGCTGCAGTTGCGAGAATGTCGTCTTCACTATCTAAGGTTTCCTGCTACGTTTTTCTGCATTTAGAAAGGATCTCCTTTAAAAAGTTATCGCTGAAATATATACTGCGTCACATAAGATGAGACATTGGATCCATATAAAATTTGAATGAAAAAGGATTATGATATTCTGAGATAAATACATGGTATTCCGACCGCAAATTGAATGTTTGAGCTGCCAAATGCAGTTCCCTTATGTGTATTAGCACACGCGATAAATATGATTTTTAAACAATTTTTTTGTCTCAAAACAAGTTGTGAGCATGTTTATTTAATAATTTATAGATCTCCCTCTATAAAGAGCTCTTTTTACTTCGTTCAGACGTCAAACTAGTTTAACATGGGCATATTACATACTACTTATTTGTTCAACTTTGAGTCTTCACCCCAAAAGTTAAAGACACAATACCTTTAGATATTCTTCTCCCGCAAGTAATCATATCTTATCTTACTACATTAATATGAACTCACTTGATGTGCTTTTTTACTACTTCGGCGTCCTTTGTATCGCTTACTGCTTATGAATAATTCATGCTCTCATCCAGAGAGCTTCTTGAGCGAACTAGATTCATCTCCTTGGATCATAAAAGTTCTTTCACATCGCGACGTCCTCGACGGCCTGCCGTCCTCGCCAGAGCACTGAGGATACATGAGCGTTTTAAGAAACCTATCACACCCCACAACCCTTTCCTCGCGAAGTGTTAATAATAAAAAGACCGTCACCCGCTTCTTCCTCAACTTTTGCGACTCCAAACTCTGAAGAACTCCTGCCTTGAATACTTAATAAAGCACTTTGTGGGTGGAAAGAACAGCTAGTTTAACAGAAAAATCCTACCTTGCCTGCGCGTATTCCGCGATTTCTGCAATTTCTCAGCGCATCTTCCATGCTTGCATACCTTTTTCACTCAAGTACAATGAGACGAAATGTTTGCAAAGGAATTATTGTTAAACGGGAAATGATGGTGTGAATTCCACGGATTTTGCTACTCGACTTTCAATAAGGAATAGTATTATATTCTTTGCTCGTTTCTTTGCAAGACGTTTCATCTACATAGAACATTTAAAAAAGAAAGCTGAGGTATCAAAAAGACGTTAAAGTTGGTTTGTGTGTATCTAGCTAAATTTATAGACATTTTGGGTAAGATTTATCTAATGGATGGTAATGTTCTCGCTTCGAAAATACCTCCTTTGATTGTGAAGATCACTTATTCACTTATCAACATTTAATTTATTTTTCATTTTAAAATATACTATTCGTTTTCAACACAACAGATCATATAAAGAATATTTGGAACGACAGTGAATAAATATCGGCAAAAATGAAGGAATATTTTACTTATTTACCGGCGTGATGACGAACGACCTGACCTCCTCAATCCTGTTGTAGTAATATCACAACAGATAACCTTCCCTGCCAGACGTAAGGAAGAACCAAACACACATCTTAGCATTTTGTAGTGAAGTACGTTAAATGTTTGAAAAGCGAGACGATGATACTCCGAGAAAACAGAAAAGAGCAGCGGTATAAAACACAAAATATGATTCCGGGAAAGCGTCTAGAACAAGTCAACTTATTACACGCGGAAAGTTTTAAAACGGTTCTCTGCCTCGACTGGGTCGGGATAGACATCAATAAGAAATGAGCCAACTTTTCACGTAACGAAAGCGACGCCGCCTCCAGTCCCCTGTAAGAGGCTTCTGGCCAGTTTAAACACATTAGCGAGCGCACAGACCCCACAGAGGAGCAGCTTCAAGAAGGCTGTGGGGGAGGAGGGGGTTACGAGAGGGTTAGGGGGAAGGGGGGTGCCAGAGGCGAATCAAGGCTGAGGGCGCCCCAACCACCTCAGGGAAATCTCCACCAACCAAAGCTCGATCGTTTAAGTTTCGCAACTAACAGGGATTTAATAACTTGCGAAAAAATGAAATTCTTTTCGTCGAGAAAAACCTCTGCCAGAGCGTTTGCGAGGATCCTTACCTCCTAAAAGTGAACAGTTAACTTTTAGGTCAGGCTTTTATGTTAATACGATCCAGGTCGATGGTAAATCTGCGATGGAGAACCACTTCTGCGAGCTTTAATCGCGATTTTAACGTGAGTTAGTTACTTTGATCGTTTCTTAGTTTAATTTTGAGAGGATATTGAAGTATTATAGGTAAATGGATTTCTGGAGAGCTTCTTTGCATTTTATTAACAACAGAATTCTAATTTCTTTTCGCTTAAAATTTGATTGCAGTTTAAAGTGGTTTCCATTATTATTTTGTTATTTTCTCCCACTTTATGTCATTGCGAATACTTTATTAAAGTAATAAAATCGATAGTTTTTTAATAAATTTCATTATTGTTCAAATGTAGCTTATCTTGACGCCTCCGAGAAGTATTTTCATGTAATTTCTTTCTTTTGTGCTAAACTAGTTTATAATGCAGAGGTATCTTAAACACAATACAGTTGCCTGGATAGATGAAATAGGGCATTTTAAATTGTTTATGTTCCATTACAAAATTAGGTTTTCATTATCGTCTACATGATGAAGAATATTGTAACAATTTATGCCACGATGGAAAGACAGTGAAGTAATTCCATGATTTTACTACTCGTAGGTTCCCAGAAATCCCGAAAAACATTTTATGATTCTGTTTGGATAATTCTAGAACCATTCGGCTATAACCAAAGCCCGCACATGTATTTTGGCGAAAGAAATCGAAAGAGCCGTTGATGTCTATAAGTGCCTTTAACACACACAAAAACGTATTTAGGCGCTTAAATACCTCTAACCGAAACGTTTATAATCAAGAATTCTCTCAGAATTTTCTTGAAGGATCTGAAAAGGAATTAGATCACCACCATTCACCAAGACGCATTGAGCGCAATGTCACATGCCCCAAAAAAAACGAGTGGAAGAAGTGTAACCGTTAGTTATGGATGAACGAAGACAGAGACACATGCAGTTATACAATTACATGTAACAAGGATGTAACAAAATAAAAAAAAATTTTTTTCCAACTTTTCTGAAGAAAACGTCAACAACGTTTCATACAAATTATTCTGAGTGGAATTATATCCCAGTGCAAATAAAGGCAATATTAACTGTTAATAAGCAAATAATTATCACCTGTGGAAGATAATACATTACAAACATTTCTTTACTTATCATTAAATTTCCATTTACAACTTTGAGGAGGAAAGTTCCAGATTATTTCAAGAGATATATTCTTAAAGAAAAATTATTATATAACTTCCCTAAATGAGAGCTGCTAAAATTCTAGCAATGGAAATTTTATTAGCAGTTCGATAGAAGTCCTTGAAGGTTGAATGTAGAAGTCCTGAAAGGTAGAAGGTTGAATACCGTCACATTGGTAATTTTAATACAAAAGATAATTTTTCCAATTATCTTCATAAACTGAGATCGTTCAGATTAATTAAGCAATCATGCAATATTATACACAAACTATAAAAAAAATAAATGTATTTTTGGAACACATGATTGATAAGTAGTGATGAACCGTAAGTAGTGATTAGCAAAAGTATTTCTTGAAAGTCATTGAAAAAATATTAAAATTGCATCCTATATTTGTATTGCAAGCAGAAGATCTATTTATGTTTAACATCTCTGATTAATCAGTTCTACAATTTTTGAATAACTTTCTTGAATCCATTAAATTATTGTCGAAATTCTATAAAAATAAATAATTTTAATAACATTTTTATAAATGAAGATGGATTGAGAGAGACAGATAGGCAGACAGAGATAGACAGACAGACAGAGAGAGACAGACAGACAGACAGACAAACAGAGAGAGACAGACAAACAGAGAGAGACAGACAAACAGAGAGAGAAAGACAGACAAACAGAGAGAGAAAGACAGACAAACAGAGAGAGACAGACAAACAGAGAGACAGACAAACAGAGAGAGAGAGACAAACAGAGAGAGAGACAGACAAACAGAGAGAGAGACAGACAGACAAACAGAGAGAGAGAGAGACAGACAAACAGAGAGAGACAGACAAACAGAGAGAGACAGACAAACAGAGACAGACAAACAGAGAGAGAGAGACAGACAAACAGAGAGAGAAAGACAGACAAACAGAGATAGAAAGACAGACAAACAGAGAGAGAGAGAGAAAGAGAGAGAGAGAGGGAAAGAGAAAGAACTGGAGCGTTGAAGAGAACGCCATCGCATGCCACTGTCGAACTCGCAACGAGCGGGACAATTCCGCCTCCGCCGCACGGAGTTGATCGCCCGAGCACCGTCGTTACACGGCGCGGCCGAGAAGGGAGGGGTGGGTGGGTGGCGTGGGGCAGAGTGGGGAAAATAGGGGCAGGAAAGGTTTGGAGCTGTGTGTGATGAAGCGATGTGGGAAAGGACGGTTTGGGAGGCGGTAGTGGGAGGGGGGGGGCGAGGTTGGGTTTGGTGGAAGGGCGAGAAGGACGGCAAGCAGGGAGTGTGGAATGAGGCTAGGAATGCGAGGCGGGCAATGAGGCAGGAAATGAGGTGCGACTGAGGTGTGGAATGTGAAAATTATGAGGTGGGAATATAGCGACTAATGAGTCGCGAACGAGGTGAGAATGATGCAAAAAAAGAACGAGGTGAGAAAGATGCAAAAAAAAGAACGAGGTGAGAATGATGCAAAAAAAGAGGCGGAAGAGAGAGAAAGAGAAAAAAGAGAGAAAGAGAAAGAGAAAAAGAGAAAGAGAAAAAGAAAAAAAGAGAAAAAGAAAAAGAGAAAAAGAGAAAGAGAAAAAGAAAGAGAAAAGAGAAAGAGAAAAAGAGAAAAACAGACAGAAAGAAAGAAATAGTGAAACAGAGAAAAAAGAGAGAAAGAGAGAGAGAGTGAAAGAGAGAAAGAGAGAGAAAGAGAGAGAGAAAGAGGGAGAGAAAGAGAGAAAGAGAGTGAAAGAGAGAGTGAAAGAGAGAGTGAAAGAGAAAGAGAGAGAGAAAGAGAGAGAGGAAGAGAGAGAGAAAGAGAGAGAGAAAGAGAGAGAAAGAGAGAGACAGAGAAAGAGAGACGCATACACACACGTTGAGAATGGGAGGACGCAGAGTGTAAAGGGATGAGAAGCGACATCGCGAAAATGGGGGTAGTGAGAATGATGTGCTGAAACAAAACGAAGAGTTAGATGTGACGCTAGATAGCGAGTTTGTTAGAAAGCAGATGGAAGAGCTAGAGAAGATGATCTGGGCGGAATAAGGGTGAGACACTGCGGAAGCTGACCGACAAAGGGTGAAGTGCAAGTATCGGTGTGGGCGAGGCGGTGAAGTGGGTGAGCAAATGTGGTGATGAAAGGGGAGCGGGAAGGAGGCGATAGGCCAACATAAGACCAGAAGGGAAGGGTTTTCCCAACAGGGTTTTCTCCTACCAGGTATCTCCCACTAGCGGGGCACCGCCCCAGCCAAGACAAGTTCTAAGTCCCCTACCGGTCTCCCGCCATGTGTGGTAGTGTGGTACATGTTAGTGTAAGTGTGTGTGTGTAAGGGGTGAGAATAGAACAAGGAAGAGGAAGGAATGATCGCGCGTGGCCCGTGACCCGTTTGGTAGGGTACTGCTCCGGCATTCGCCTGGTGTTGATCGGAGAAACCACGGAAAACTACCGATCAGAGCCGGTCGCTAGAATTCTCCTCCAGACAGCGACTGATTTCGACCTAGCTGAAAAGCTAGTGTAGAAAATCCTGCCGCCGTCAGGAATTGAACCTAGGACCTCCCGGTCAGAGGCCCTGCAGTGACATCAGTTGACGCACTGAGCCACCGCTCCCAGTATGAGACATTGAACGGAGTTCCATGAGGTGGTAAGGGGGGGGCGAAGAGCGGGACGCAGGTCGGTGCCTGGTATAGGGTGATAGCCGGCGCTAGTGGAGCGGTTCATAGCTGTGGAAATGTGGAAGCCGAGACGAGCAGCAGTAGCGGGGGCGGGGGCGCGGGCCTGGGCGCGGCAGGACGGGAACGGGGGCGGGGCGGGGCCGTTCGGGTCGGCGTGACCATGAATAATTTAGTTGTCCGCGCCGTCCCGCGTAGTCCTCAGGAGACGACCCGAAATTATTCCGGAAAACGAATGCGTCTACGGCAGCCGTTCGGTGCAGCGGCGGCGTCCTCCGGTGCCTAATGGCGCCAGGGGGCGAGCGGTGGGCGGGACCACGCCCCCTCAAATTGTAATGTTCGGTTTCAAGGTTGCGGTACTACGCCGCGGCGTAGAATACTTCCAGTAGAGACGGGGGGCCTGTGGCAGGGTCGGTGAGGGGACAAGTTTTTCACTTTTGGTTGTTAAAAGATCATTATTTTCTTATTATTAATGTAGATTATTTGTTCATATTTATAATTAATTTAACCTAAATTTAACGAGACACGAAACATGACATCCTCATATTCATCAACATTATTATTATTATTATTATTATTATTATTATTATTATATATAACAAAATATAGTTATAATACAGTTATATAAATTTATAATAACTGTATTATATAGATATATTAAACAAATATCGAGAAAACTGGAAAGGCCACGTCCTGAGAATGTCAGAACATAGGATAAGTAAAACTGTCCTTCAATATACCCACAAACTGCTCCCAATTATTGGGCGTTTCGTCGTAACCCGTTTCCGAATTTATATTAACATGGGCGCCAGGAAAAAGCTTACGATAATATTTTTAGCTATTATTGCTTCAACTAAAACTAAATATTGTCCCGCTAGCTGGGTCGATGGGTTGCGTCTGAAATAACCTATTGATAGCCGGTTACCCGATCTGCCATCCATACAGAGTGGCGAGGAAACTGAAAACAAATATTTTATGTAGCTACTTATTAGCTCGAATTGGCCAATGATCGAAATTGGCCTCATGATCGACGTCGCCACGAAGGACCATCTTCTCTTCTCCCCGGTGATGCGAATTCCAGAGTCGAAGTACCGCGTTCTTCTTTCCTGTTCTTCCACGCGAACGTTGCCGAGCCACTGATCCGCACTACTTCATATGTTCGTAGTTCTAGTTCGATTAAACTTGCAAAAATAATGCTTCTAATTATACTTCTAACACAATGTAAATTATTCGGAGTCCGACGTTCCTCAATCTCATGAAAAAAATCCAAGTTCCAATTTCACAAATTATCTATCCGCGAGCGACCCGCACAGCGTCACCACATATGGCAGAATGTCCGTTTTGTTATTACTGCTCAGCCCTCCAAACCTCGGATTCCCCCTTTCTACCGTTTTCTCCTCAACAAATCAGATATACTTCCGCAGTAGTAGACTATCGTTGCCCTCTCCAACCAATCTCTAAATAGTTTTCAAATCTGACTAGCCACGCCGTCACATTCAATGCCAGATGAATATTTATTTATCTTGACGACTTGGGCGCCGTTGCTAAGGCGCCATATTTCTATTTAATTACACAACATTTCCACCCATTTACGACAAATAACATTTAATAAAATGACTCACATATTGGTATGTCACAGTATTTAAATATAAATTGCAGATAACGTAAGGCATTCTATTTATAAATCCACGAAATGTTAATATTCTATTATCTTTCAAATAATTACAAAAGCTTGAAACATATTCCCAACTGCCGTGTTACGTACGTTAATTCACAGACATGGTTACGAATATCACAGACGTAATGATTTCATTTACATCTCTAGGATGCGGAGAGGGAACTAAAAACGGCAGTACGAAAGGAAAGCATCCTTATACAAGTCAGCTCAGTCAATGAAGATCCCGGATTAGGATTCGGATGAGGAGACGTCGAGTCAAAGAGGCGACGAGGCGCGTGGCAGGCACCGGTAAGTGGGCTAATCGCTGGATAATGTGCGCGGCCCGCATGGAAGGGGTGCACGGGAAATTGGAAGTTAATAGAGACGCCAGCCGCAGGGTGGCCGCTGAAGGGACTTCATGGCGACAAGTTGGCACCACTTTATCCAGTGTGCACTCTCGTAATTTGATTTCCCTCGTACTCGACAGAATGGGTTCAGAAAAATTAAAGCAGCCGCGCTATTTCGGGGAAAGATCTTTCAAGCTTGTTTTCTCCTCAAGTGATTTACTTTAAAATAAACTAATTTTTGGAAAGAACTGTCTGTTTGTGACATGCTGTAGTTGTTAAGTACATTTCTTTACAAACATATTTAGAGCTTATATATTAATATTAGTGAGCCGATAAGTGTGTGTGTGTGTAAATTCTTCTTGTAAGTTCAGTTGATAGCTAGAATTCTCCTCGGAAATGCAGTGGTTTAATTCGACTCATATAGGTAGTTAGGTACGAAAATCCACCATTGTCAAAGCTCAAACATTAGGATCTCAAGATCAACGCCGCTTGTGAGGCAATGATGTTGATCGCAACTGGTTGGCGGTTTAATACCATAAACATTTTCATATTATTTGTAACACTTAAGTAATAAAGTAGTATATCAACTTTATCCTGAAAACAATTACATGCTTAGCCACAACAAAACGACGGTTTTCCTGCAGGTAGCTGAGCCACTAAATTGAATACTTGAAGTAGCAGTAGAAGTAACATTTGAGACGCAAAATTCGCTCGAAATAAAAAACTACATGATAACTAATAATATTTTGAAATACGTTTAGATTAAATGAATCTAAAATGTTTTTCATCTCTTCCAAAATACAAAATATCTCAGAAGCTGTGAATACAGTCGAACATTTCTTTCTGTCCTTGCCGTTCTCTGAATAGATCGTACTAATAAAGAAATCTCTAGCTTCAAAATTCTCTCTCTCTCCCTCCGCATCATTTCACTCATATCCTTTCCTCAGGCCTAATTCGGTCTCTTTTCTTTGCGCCTATCAACACCACTCATTTCTGAACCACTCCCAACATAATCGCCTGCGTCGCCTCCGTCCCCTCTTACCCTCCGCTGCCCTTAACGCCAAATTCACCACCAACACCCAGCTCCCTCCGCCCTCCGAGCATCAAACCGCGCGGAATGTCTTGTATTGATCTCTCGCGAGGATGAGGCGCGGATGAACGGGCGAAGTGGTGCGGGGAGGGGCGGGGCGTGGGCGGGAAGGGGCGGGGAGCGCTGAGGCGCGCTCTCATAATTAGCGCGGAAGAACGGCTGAGCGGCGCAGCACCGAAGTGGTGAAGGCGGGGGGGGGGAGGGGAGGACAACGAGAGCGGTGAGGACAGAGAGGGCGGCGAGGGCGGCGAGGGCGGCGAGGGCGGCGAGGGCGGCGAGGGCGGCGAGGGCGGCGAGGGCGGCGAGGGCGGCGAGGGCGGCGAGGGCGGCGAGGGCGGCGAGGGCGGCGAGGGCGGCGAGGGCGGCGAAGGCGGCGAGGGCGGCGAGGGCGGCGAGGGCGGCGAGGGCGGCGAGGGCGGCGAGGGCGGCGAGGGCGGCGAGGGCGGCGAGGGCGGCGAGGGCGGCGAGGGCGGCGAGGGCGGCGAGGGCGGCGAGGGCGGCGGGGGCGGCGAGGGCGGCGAGGGCGGCGAGGGCGGCGAGGGCGGCGAGGGCGGCGAGGGCGGCGAGGATAGTAGTGTTGTAGAGTTGTGTTTACTTAAAAAAAACATTCTTACTTTAAAATAAAACTTTCCAATAAAAATGTGGATTCGATTGTGAGCATACTGAATGAACTACCACAAATGTGACTAGTATGCTTGAAATTTAAAATAATTCAGACCAGGATTATTTAATCACACGAGCAGTAATCAATTACGTTTATTTTCCAAGTATATATTCAAGAAAACCACAATTCACTCTCTGGATGGAACAAAGTCCATCTGTACACGTAACTTTCGCAGACTTCAATTTTAACCGTTTCTGGTTCAGACCAAATATTTTTTATAATATTTTCTAGAACGATGTAGAACTAGTATGACGACAATCTCAAACATTGCGACTGCTTCTACTATGTTTGAGTTCTTTTGAAATTGAACATTCAATTTCATTCAATTTTTCAGCAAACTTCGTGCACTCTCGGTCGGCGGAAGTCTTGAGGCTCCAATACGCGATTCCTACTTGTTTGTCCCGAGCTTACCAACCCACATGTTGCCCTCCAGTAGCACATGCACGAGACGAATATTGATATTTCTTCAGCGAGGAACTGTAGCGAGACAATATTTACACGCTCGCTGTTCTTCATTTCAAAATATTTCCAATGAATCTTCTTTCATCATATTCATATTCGTTTCGTGAAATCGGAGCGATATCTCACTTGTCAAAACAGTATGTGTACAATACGTCAAGTTATTTCGTCGGAATAATACATCGAAGTATTGCGTAGTCGGGAAAATGAATAGAAAAAGGTGTATTTTTATTTCACTTTTAATATCCAGACTGTATATTTGTATAGAAACGTTTTTTTACGCGCATAGTGCATTTTATTCAACGTATATTATTATCCGTCCACATTTCAAAACAAGGGCGACAATAGAAAAAACAACAACAACAAAAAAACATTGAATGCGTGATATTTTGTAATAACATGGCGAATAATGTTTTTATAAGTGACAACAAACTTTTCCACTGATTTGCTGATTTATGTCTTGAATATCATGTCATAAAACATTATTCATCCATCGTAATAAAGAGACGGTGCTTTTACTTGAAAATGTGATGTAGGTATATATTAGTTTGGGGGAAAAAATTAATATGAAAACCGTAATGAGTTCGTTTTATATTCATCAAATTATATGCATTAGAAAATAATGTATCATCAACCGAACGGCTATAATTAATAATTCGTACATGGAAAACAAAGCTCACTGTGAGTGGTGGGCAATTATGCAGGGAATTCCTCCAATAACGATACAAACCACCGGACTTCGCCCATGTCCACGAATCGATCCGCGGAACGCCACCCAATAAACCACCAGCCCGCGAGCCCACCTCTTCTCCCCCGTCCTCAATCCACAGTTCCCACGGCGGGCCGTCCCCACACCCGCGGCTCGTTGTGCGACGCCCCGGGAAACACAAGGAATCAGACAGAGCAGGAAAAATGGTCCTCTCGTGCGAAAACACATCGCTCCACAGGACACGGAACACACTCACGCACACAATTGATCCAAGAATAGGAAACGCAAAGGAATCCCAAATAACAGCGCCGCTCGTACGACTTCCGTCTCCGCCCCCACCGCCGCCGCCGCCGCCCCCGTCGACTGACAAAGAGCGGAGGCGACGCGGCTTCCGCAAAGTGCGCCAGGGCTCAATAAACGCGAAGCGCGTCACGCACGCGGAATCGGCGATGAACGGCGCGAGATGAAAGCTGCCCCGGTGGCTATAGGCGGGCGGAGGACGGCAGACAAATGGCGATCGGCGGTGTGGGTGAGTGCATGTATAGTTTCCGGGCGCGTTAACTACTTGGGTCATTAGTCCCGAGAGTGGCGGCTCGTGCTTAGATTGCACGGTTGCACCACCCCGTTCTTTTAATGATAGTCAATATTCAAGATATTGCAGCAATTTCGATGTGAATGAAATAGATCTGAAACAAAAGAGCGCCGCCAACGAGCGCTCTCTTCGTTGTTGTTGTCGTCCCAGACAGTGCAACACGTCACGCTCTTACTGCCTTTTCTTTTTTTATTTACTGCTTGGCCCTGCGCTTCAACGTAGGGCCTTCGATGCGGTAAACAATGGGTGAGGGGGGTCTTGTCGCCGTGCGAGGCGCGGCCTCCGAGAGGAATACCAATTTTCTGTCTTCGTCGAACATTTGCTGCAACTGAATTTTAAACTTTTTGCTGTTATTGAATGTACACAGGTTCAGCCATTTATAGATGGTAATTTATGCATTTATTTATGTCTGCAAAATGTATTTTCATTTAATATTAGGGTTGTTGATTCTAACTGTACATTTGATGGGTCCTTTGTGTAAAGATGTCCGTTCTGGAAGGAAGTTGCCTTCTGTCTTTTACAGTGTATGTATCTTCCCGACAGCAGTCATAGTCTGGGAGCGTTGTTATGAATACGAGTGTGTGGAAGATAAGTAAATAAAAATATGAATAAAGTAAACAAATGAAGAAACAAATAAAATAAACCAATAAATAAAATAAACCAATAAATACAATGAACCAATAAATAAAATGAACCAATAAATAAAATGAAGCAATAAATAAAATGAAGCAATAAATAAAATGAAGCAATAAATAAAAGGAACCAATAAATAAAATGAGACAATAAATAAAATAAACCCATAAAAAATAAACCAATAAAGTAAATAAATAAATAAAATAAACAGCCGGCCTGGATGGCGAAGGTGGCTAAGAGCGAGTACCGACTCAGCGCTTCGGTCCGAAGGGTCGCGGGTTCGAGTCCCGCCTTGGGCATGATTGTTTGTCCCTAGCCTTTGTATGTACCCCAGATCAGAGGAGCCCGCAAGTGTACTGGTCTAGTGTATGGTCGAATATGCGTCCCATTTCGGGACGTAAAGGCTGTTGGCTGGATAAAAAGCCCTAGGAAAAAAAAATTAAATAAATAGACGCTCCAGTTTCCTGGCGTCCGTTTACAATCGCGGAAGCGACGACGGCGTTCGTTCCGCGCGGGCAGGCTTCTCGCGCTCCATCGTGCTGCCAGCGCACGACGCGACGCCAGGCGAGGCGTCTCGGCGCAGCGGCCGTGCAGTGGCCGTGCGGTGGCTGGGAGGCGCAGCCCGGTGCCTCGGTGACCCAGCGCGCGAGTAGCGGCGCTCCCTCGCAGGTCGTCTGCGGCGCCGAGCGGGGCGGAGCGGGGCGGAGCAGAGGGTTACGAGGCCGACGCGTCACGCCCCGCGCCTGCACCGCCATAAACCCTGCGGACCGCCAACCGGTGTGCGGGGCCGCGCGGCAGAGGTGCGGGGAGCCGCGACTAAAGAGGCCCGTGCGCGGGATGTCTCGTTGAACGTACTGTTTTGTTACGTGTTGGTGTGGATGTGCAATGGGTGCGAGGGTGGGGGGGCGGCGGCGGTGACGGCGGTGACGGCGGTGGCGGTGGCGGTGGCGGTGGCGGTGGCGGTGGCGGTGGCGGTGGCGGTGGCGGCGGCGGTGGCGGCGGTGGCGGTGGCGGCGGCGGTGGCGGTGGCGGTGGTGGCGGTGGCGGTGGCGGTGGCGGTGGCGGTGGCGGTGGCGGTGGCGGTGGCGGTGGCGGTGGCGGTATGGCGGTGGCGGTGGCGGTGGCGGTGGCGGTGGCGGTGGCGGTGGCGGTGGCGGTGGCAGTGACGGTGGCGGCGGTGGTGGTGGTGGTGGCGGCGATAGTGGCGGTGGCGGTGGCGGCGATGGTGGCGGTGGCGGTGGCGGGGGAGGGGGCGGGGGCGGGGGCGGGGGCGGGGGCGGGGGCGGCGGCGGCGGCGGCGGCGGTAGCGGTGACGGCGAGGTGGCGGCGGGGACCGGGAGCGGTGTCGGTGGTGGCGGAGGAGGCAGGGTAGGGGGTTGGGCGGGAAGTGGTGCAGGGTGGGGCATGGGGCGTGACAAGGGGAGGGGGCGGGGGCGGGGATGGCGGCGAAGGCGGTGGGGTTTTTGAATTTGTGCCGGTTGCGATTTTGTGCCGGTTGGCATTGACGCTGAACGTCTGGCATTACGTCTGAAAACTGTTACGATCGAAACCCGCCCTTCATGATTTTCCTCGGGATGTAGGTTGGTAGTTGATCATATCCCAAACGAATATGCCCCCAAACATACGTCAAGTACTGTTATATCAAACTTCTGCAGTGCTCAACAGGAAATGAGTTCGACGAGGGGAAAGGATGGAGAGTTTTGATGTTGGTGGTTTTCGTGAACATTTTTAAGTAATTTCTTTCCTAAATGTTATTAATGAATTAGTTTCTGGTAGACAAAGTTGAATTTCTAAAGTACCTGACAAAGGAAACATTTTTTCTTCTTGGGAAGATCTCGCATTTACTTACATGTTCATCGTTTGCCTTGGAATTTTAATTAATGCGGGAAGCGGCATATGGGCAGGAAGAATCAGCTCGATTAAACAGCTCTAAGGCGAGATAGATTGGAGAAAGATCTACCCATGGTCTAATTCGTGAAGGTTTTACTTCGGCATGCACTTTGAATTACTGATCAAAAGAAACTTCGGACTCTGTTAATTATATCTCTCAATTACTAGACTTCATTACTAGAAATCATCATCTAACCCAGCTATTTTAACTAATTTACCTGGTGGCAATAATTATTTCTGAATAGTCATTTATCGTTGGGGCAGATTATTCTGATACTAACAATAAATGAAAGTATAGACAAATTTCTGGGAATATATAGAAACTATAGACAAATGTCTCGGAATATATACGTAAGTCAACTGATATCTTTTAACAGACTCAACAGTGAAATTAGTAGACGTATCAATCTTGCATGGCAAAAGTTGTAGAGTCTGTCTTTTATATTGGACAAAAACCTCGGGCTACAACAGAAAAGAGATGTATTAGACTCTTGCATTTTATCAACATTAGTCTATGGAAGTCAGATTTGGCCGCTAACCACGACACAAAATCTGCAATTACCTAGACGGCAGAGAAAAATGGAGAGGAAAATCCTTAACATCTCTCTTAAAGACCTCGTTACATGTACGGAAATAAGAAGTAGAACAAAAAATAAATTGTATTGATAGCCAAATTACATGACAATTGTTTAATTAGTAATAATCAATACCAGCTTAATGTGTGAAATTTATTCATTTGCACTCAACCAAAAAAAGATGTGCACGTTTAGGATACGTTGGATGTATATGTTACTCGTATACTATAAAGTAGTTTCATCAAATTTCCTCGTGTACATTTTCTCTGAAAAAGATTTCATAACATGAGACAACAAAAAGAATATCTGTGTACATTCGGAAAAGATCACACTTTGAGGGTAATAGAACGTTGTTTCTTTTCCATTATCACGAAAATGCAAAGCTCGGCTGTGTACAGGCGCAACCTAGCGTAAATTGCGAGGAGCAAAAAATTAAAGAATTCAAAAACTTCTGCTTTCAAGTATGTTGTCGTTGTAAAACATTATTCAACAATTACTCATAGGGCGGAGATTTGGTATTCAATTTGTTTCACCCGGAAATGTTCAACAATTCCAGTAACTTATGGAATATGCAATTTTCAGTACTTTCGTAAAATCACTAGGCAACGTTGTAGTGATAAAAGGAATTGACCATCGTCTATAATATTTGCCATGCACCTAATTAAAATGTGTTTAACAAATACACAAAACTCATTTAATCGTATACATTTTTTCTTTAGTCAGATTACAATTTGTTTTGAACGTGAGTCACAGCACAAGTTACTTCAAGTAGTTTCTTAATCATGATTTGTACCAGGTGCAAGGAAGCAAGCAAGCCTCTAGACAGATAACTCCATCTGCGCACGATGATCCACCGTGACAAATCAGCGAAGGTGAACCTGTTTTGATGGACGGCAGTCATGCGGAAAGTGTTGAGCTCTGACAACAGCCATTACAATTTATCATCAAGGTGCAGAAAGGAGAGAGAAATATTCAATTTAATGCATGGGATTTTTTTGTAATACGTCATCAGACGAATAAATTGATTGAACTAAGCCAATTCTTCCAACTGCACTAAAAATGATTCCCTTCCTGTTAAAGGTAATAATTGTATGCATAATAATTGTGTAAATAAATGTATTTGTAATAATGGAAGTTTAATTTTTGTGATAATTTAAGTATTCAGTAATATAAATACCCATCAATTTATTGATAATTGAGTTGGTGTCATGTTTCCAATTTATTTTTTCCAAAAAATATATCTTGAAGTATTCTTATTTGAATAGCACCAGTCTTTATGAACCCACAGCATCAGAAAAGCTAGAGCCCATCCCAAACCAGAAATTACATATTTTCCGAGAAACTGCCTTGCAATGCAAAGTATATAGGATGGAGCACATGTGTGACGGAAAAGTTAAGCAAGTTGGTCGACAGCGAGGCCCACCCCTGCTCTGCGGCCAAAGGAAGTAGTCCCTCGCTGTGCCGTCGCTGGGAGGCCTTTGCAAAGCACTCGCGCTTACAGCAGAGGCGTCGCAGCAGCACATCCCATCCCACGTCGTTCACCATCACCACCCTTCTATCTGCCGGTTTCTGCCGCCACCTGGCTCCGCCATCCCGCTCCGCCATCCCGCTCCGCCATCCCGCTCCGCCATCCCGCTCCGCCATCCCGCTCCGCCATCCCGCTCCGCCATCCCGCTCCGCCATCACACACGCCAGCGCTTCCATAGCTCCCACCGTCCACCCCCCTGCCGTCCCTCTGCTTCTACCGTCCACACCGTCCTTTTCTTTCCCGCTGTCTCCGTGTTCTCTCTTCCCAATGCAGATCCGTTTTTGCTGTCCCTCCAATCCAGCCGCAGGGCCATCCTACCAGGTACCCATCGTCCCTTTTACCCGCGATACTCGCCGTCCGTCCGCCCTCGCCTTTCCCACCATCCCCACCTCCGTCCCCGTTACTCTTGTATTCCCACCACCATCGCCGCTTCTGCTTTCCCGCCGACCACCCGTCCTTGCTGTACCACCAGTGTCCCTGTCCCCACATCGCTTCTCCCTCGCCCTTGCTGTCGTTCCGACAGCCGTTGACGCCCCGACATTCCCGCCACACCCACTCCTGCTACCTCACGTTCAACCCCAGTTGCCAGCACCTGTCGCTCTTTTTCTCTTATCTTCTCCTCTGCCGCCCCCGCCGTTCTTGATTTTCCTGCCACTTTGCCCTCTTCCTCCTCCGCTACCATCGTCGCCGTCGCCACCCGTATTCACTCCAAGGGACGCCCGCGATGAGGTCAGGCCGGCGGAGGCAGTCGCTTGCTCCCGAAACGGCCGTCCGTCCACGCTGCTCCACCGCCGCCAACCCATACGGTGCCCCCGCCGCCCCCGCGCCGCCCCCGCGCCACCCCCGCGCCGCTCCCGCGCCGCCCCCGACGGCCTCTCAGCAGCGCCTCCGGCAGCAACAGCGCGCTCCGATGCCTGGGGGCTGCAGGCGTGTTGGACTACCTAGTGGGATCCGAAATGATCGGCGCGGAGTTCCGAAAATGTTACCACTTGTTATCTTTTTATTTTCTCATATTTCACTACAGTAGCTAAATATCTATCAGCTCGGAGTGATATATTTTTAACACTACTCATATCCTTTACTTTTACTGCTTTATGAATGACTAACGGCGAATCAAGGAAGTTGTTTCGTCTGTAAACATTCTTTAGAATAAGTTTTCTATTACTCCCAATTTTCAATATTACCAAAAAGTATATTCGCTAATATTTATGTTCAAAAGAGATACTGTATGACTGGAATTGTATTTTATTAAACGAATAAAAGAGAATAAAATAAAATAAAACACTCGATTATACGGAAACTTTGTCTGCTCGACAAAATACTTTACTAGATACTGTATTGCTTGTAAGGTCAACTTTTTTCTCTCGTCAATAGAGAATATCTCTATCAATTTAAGTAATAAATAGTTCAGTACTCGTAAAATAATCATAAATTACAGAATGACATGGCAGGTAAAATATTCTTGATTTTGCGAAACTTGAAACAAACGTGCATATTATCGCTCCGTCAATCAGGTGGCGAGTGTCATACACACGAACATTTAAATTTCTGTACATTTTTAAACATAGGCGCGTAGTTGCTGGCGGTTTGTGTAGCAAGAGTAGCATTAGTGCCCAGTTCAATCGCGAAAATAAGTCAGAGCAGTTTAGTGGGAGTCAGTACAAGAGCTGGGAAAGAGTTAAGGTATGAATTACCCCATTTGGTTCAGGAAGAAAATAAAGAAGCGTCAGTATGTCACTCGTTCGTACCTGTCTGGTTCGTAACTTTCTATTATATAATAACTAATTACTTGAAACTTTCAATTATTTCAACGAGAAGCAACTAAAAATTTGGGAGAAGTTCCCATGGAATATAGCTATCTCTGCCGGTTTTACCATGTTCTTGACGAAACCCCTGATATATGCCGCCGTTCCGCCCCGCGCTCCAGAGGGAACCAGGTCACGCCTCTTGCTGCCCCCCCCCCCCCCACCATCGCCGCCCCCGCCGCCGCCCCGCCGCCCCGCCGCCCCGCCGCCCCGCCGCCCCGCCGCCCCGCCGCCCCGCCGCCCCGCCGCCCCGCCGCCCCGCCGCACCGCCGCCCCGCCGCCCCGCCGCCCCGCCGCCCCGCCGCCCCGCCGCCCCGCCGCCCCGCCGCCCCGCCGCCCCGCCGCCCCGCCGCCCCGCCGCCCGCCGCCCCGCCGCCCCGCCGCCCCGCCGCCCCGCCGCCCCGCCGCCCCGCCCCGCCGCCCCGCCGCCCCGCCGCCCCGCCGCCCCGCCGCCCCGCCGCCCCGCCGCCCCGCCGCCCCGCCGCCCCGCCGCCCCGCCGCCCCGCCGCCCGCCGCCCCGCCGCCCCGCCGCCCCGCCGCCCCGCCGCCCCGCCGCCCCGCCGCCCCGCCGCCCCGCCGCCCCGCCGCCCCGCCGCCCCGCCGCCCCGCCGCCCCGCCGCCCCCGCCACGTCACCTCCCCTCCCCTCTGCTGGCCATCTCATTGCCGCCGTCGCGCAGTGCTCATCGCGTCTGTTTCTGGAACGCCCCCTCCCACCCCACTTCCGGTGAATTCCACTCCGTCGCAGACGCCGTCGCCGTCAACGCCGCTTCCCCCTCTCCGAGCGTTGCCATGACGCCGACCCGCTGCACCTGCCCTCTCCCCTTATCACTTCGTCCCCGCTCATCTCCCTGAACTGGCGCCCGCGTCATCGCCCTCCCCTATAAATTTTCCCTCGCGCTTTCCCATTGTCGGTCGAGATTAAATGAATATTTCAAAACTGGACTAAAAAGACGACATCGCCCATCATTCATGATGGGCTCTGAGCCCCGAATACAAAATCGTGTTTGGTTCAATAGATGAATGCTATTTAGAAAGTAATACAAGCGAAATCCTGTCCTAGGGGCGCTAGGGGTTTAGAGTATCGCACAAAAATGCATAATGTTGAGTATTCGATCTATAATAGTTTTTAAAATTGTCCGATTTGACGTAGAGATACGGACGTTGATAGTAGAGATAGGTCCTATAATGTCCTTAGCCTAACCTTATTATCTTATGTTTGTTTAATGTTTTAAATAATAATAATATTAATAATAATAATAATAATAATATATTTATTGCTAGCAATGAACATTTCATATTAGTTACATAAAGAGTTCTAGCACAGAAAGAACGAAGCTCGTGAGCAAGGAGTTCTCATAAAGGTCTTACAAGTAGTCATAAATAAATTAATAACGCTGAATTACGTAAAGGATCTTAATGTTAGTGTAATATCTTCTTCTTCATTTGCTTCTTCTCTTCTTCTTCCTTGACCAGAGTTGGGAGCCAATGGCCCGTTCCGAGACTCAGAACTGCTCTGACCAACTCATTCTAGGTCTACCTACTTCTCTGTTGCCCTTAGGTTTATATAAGAGAGCTAACTTCGGTAACTTTGGCTAACTTAGTATATATGGTTCCTTCCTGTTTACATGCTAGAACCATTTCTGTTGGTATTTTTTTAATATAATTTACTAAACTGTCAATATTTTACCTTGCCCTTATGTCTTCGTTTGGAACTCTGTCTCTTAAGGTTAAACCCAGTAGGCTCTTAAGAAATTCATTTGGGAAGCCTCTAATCTTCTTTTGTCATTTTCTCTTAGTGTCCATGTTTGACTTGTGAAGCAGAGTGTGGGTTGAGATATCACATTGTGAAATCTCATTACGGTACTATTCAACATATTTTTAGAATGCCTCTTCATAAAGTCATTCAACTTATTGTATTTACTTACATTCCCTTGCAGTTCAGGATTGATGTCATTTGATATTTTGCAGCCAAAGTAAGTGAAGTTGGAAACTTGTTCAATAATTTCCTTGTTGATAATAATTTTAATTCTTCTCAACAATTTACCTTGGTATGCTGTAGCCTTAGTTTTGTTCACTAGATATGCTTAAATTATATCTCTGAAGCACTCGGTTAACACATGTATTTCTTTGAAAATCGTCTTCCAAGGTAGCCAAAAGAACTTAATCATCTGCATAAGTCAGATGTGTAATTTGTTTATTTCTCGATATTGGTATGTCTTTTGGATTTGTGGTAATCCATAGATCCATTATTTTGTTCATACATATGTTGAAGAGGATTGGGGACAAACCACACCCTTGTCTTATTTCTTTGTTGACTTTTAAAAGTTGCCATCAAGTGTCTTGGAATGCCATAGCTTTCTAAAATACACCGTAGTTTTAATCTATCAACACTATCATAAGCTTTGCAATAATCCAGGAACAGCATGTACGTTAGTGGGCAGATTGTATTCTCTGCGTTTCTATCTAGTATCTGCTTCAGAGTAAAAATTGCATCACTACAGCTTCTTCCTTTTCTGAACTCATTAACCTCTTCCTGAAAAATGGTCTCCTTCTCCTTGTTAAGTTTGTATTTCAATATTGTGGTATACAATTTTGAAGCTATAGTCAATAAGCATATCCCACGGTAATTATCATAGTTTTATTTTGATCCCTTTATACTTTTTCGTATACGTAAGGAGTAATATGTATGTAAATACGGAGTAATATACATAGTATAGAGAAAGTAATGTAATGCTGCGCGAAAAAACGGGGAATTTTCGGCAGAGAATAAAGAGAAAAAATCCTCTAATACGTGATGTAAGCGGAATGGGTTTGATGGGTCCTTGGTGCCAAGAAAACAATTAAAAGTAAAACGTCCGTCCGTCCGTCCGTCCGTCCGTCCGTCCGTCCGTCCGTCCGTCCGTCCGTCCGTCCGTCCGTCCGTCCGTCCGTCCGTCCATCCGTCCGTCTGTCCATCCGTCTGTGAACACTGTCAGCGTCTAAACCATTCGAACCATCTTTGCAAAATTGAATAATTCCCTGTCGATCTGGCCCTAGTTGAAGCTTTGAAATTTCGAAAAAACATTCTTTAAAATTTGAGGGTACTTTACATTAATCACCTCAGACATTTTCAAAATTTTCTCAAAAACGGCCCCAATTATTTCCTTAAATTCCTTTTAACACACTTATAAAACTGGCTTACGTCCGATTTTCACAGTTAACTTGGAATTTTTGAAAATTGCAAATGTTTGAAATTTTTTCGGAGTCTTTCTACAACTATAAAACTGAAGATCCAGATTTTTCCTCAAAATTAAATATGTTGTCCATAAATAGTTCTTTCATTAAGGTCATGCTAATTTTCTTATATTACTAGTTTTTGTGCAATAGTGCGTCCAATATTTTCATTTTTTTTAATTACAAAAACAAGATTTTTTCAAATACGGCTCCAATTCTTTTCTTTAAATTTTTGGTAGGGTTAGTGACAAACCGTACACGATGACATAAACCTCATATTGCTCTATTTTTTTGTTTTCTCAAAAATTACAAAAAACCGTAATTTTTTGACTTATCTCTCACGTCGGTAATATTTACATTAGAAGCAATTTCTTCACGTTATTGTACTTACATGTGCTTTACATAATTTCATATAAAGTTTCTCGAAATTTCAACAGTTTTGTACTAAAATTAGCTCAAAATTCCGCACATCCAGAAACGCACAAACGCCATTCTCTCAAAAATGGCTACAAATGTTTTCTTCGAACTTTGAGTTTTCTTCAAACTTGAGTTTTTCAAAAACTCAATAGATCCCTGTGAAAAAGAGCTTGAAATTTCGCATTTACAGTCATGCTTAATCGCCATTTTCTTAAAAATGGCTTCAAATTCTTCAATAAAAATTTCTATTTAGGACGAGTTTTTTACTCTTTTTCAAGATTCTTGAAGTAATATTTTGATTCTACTATGAAAAACCGAAAAGTCGAGAAAATGTCAAAATATGTGCTTTGAGCGACGATAGATGGCAGCTGGCCGGAGAATGGAGCAAGACCTTAAAACCAGACCACACCAAGGAAATTAGAAGAATTTGGTACGAGAAAGTATGTGCCATTCTGTAGCATCTCTAGTTTATGTATATTGATTATTAAGGCTTTGTTCCTATTTGTAGGTACTTTGGTTTCTTTTAATAGCAACTAATACAATTCCCTTATTTCCCTTTCGATTGTTTCTCTTTTAGCTAATTAGGCAGTGAAAACATTTTCTCTTCTAATTGTTCAACGTAAGAATATATTCTTCTGACTACGAGGCCATTAGCGACCACTACTGATTTAACGTTAGGAGTATCTGTATACTGAATGAAGTGATATGGTGATGATAAGGGGTGCAAGGATGAACACAAATACAATTATGCCCGAGGTGAGACTCGAACCCGCGATCCTACGGCCCGAGATTGCTACAGCACTACTTCTTTAGCGATCTCGGCCACCCAGATCGGCTAATGTATTTGTAATACAATACTTCTTCTTGTATAGAAGTACAGTACATTCGCATTTTTTGTGGTGTCCGCTCATTTTTTTTGCTGATGAACTGATTTTTGCGCTTCCTAGGGGTTATGTTGATCTTTCTTTCTTTCTTTTTCTCTTTCTTGTTTCTTTTCTTTCTGTCTGTCTATTCCACATCTTCTAGCCCATCGCAGATTCTTCGGCTCTTCTCGACGTCATTCTGGTTGTTCACCCTCACGGTCTACGCTTTTGAAAAAAAATACCCTCTCTGATTTGCCTTCCCGCTCCCCTTTCATCATACGCGTCTGTCTAGGCCTCTTGTTATCGCTCTGTGCATCCTTGTTTCATCGTGCTCCATTTCCCCGTACTTCATTGCTGCCATTAAATGTCTTATCCTTATCTACATGGTTGCAGACTTGTCTTCTTTCACAGCTTCCCCTGGAACACCACCCTGCTTCTTCGCATGCCTCTCACCGCTTGGAGCCAGTTGTGGCTCCCAGCCGCCGCGGCGCCAATGGAATTGCTTTCTGCGCCGAGCGATGCGCAGGTGTTTCGTGATGGACGTGCTGAGAGTTCGCGAGGGCGGGGCGGGGCGTGGTGAGGCGGTGTAGGGAGGGGCAGGGTTGGAGGTGGGCGGTGGAAAGGGATGTAAACGGGCGTGGGAGGGTAGAAGCGGTCCGCGATGAGGTTGGTAAAAGGGGTAAAAAGGCATGGGAGGGGAGAAGCGGGCCGGGGTGAGTGGGACGGGACCAGGTGGGGCATGGCGGGGTGGGAAGAGGCGAGACATAGCAGGACATGACGGGCGAGGCGAGGCGGAGCGTGGGGGTGGGGTGAGGGGGTGAGGGTGGTGGGACCAGGCGGGACGGGGAGGGGCGGGATGAGACGGGACATGACCGGACGTGGAAGGCGAGGCAGTAAATGGCGGGGCGGGGCATGGAGGCGTGAGTAGGGGAGTGGCGGGGCTGGAAGAGGTGTAAAAGGGCAGGTGTAAAAGGGGAGGAGGTGGAAAGTAGAAAAAGTTGCCGTAGAGGGGCATCCTGTGTTATGAGCGGACTGGGGAAGGAAGGGACAATGAGAAACCATCGTGTTCTGCATTAGAACGTTTTTCTACTGTTAAAGACCACCATTTTTAGAGAGCACTCCGATAACAGCGAGATTCGTTTAACACCTCATTGAGCATGTCGTAAAAGAAATGGTTCATTTGCGCTCTTATGGTTCCTGCAATATATTTGCATTTTATTTCTTATTTTCTAAACAACCAAATTTAAGGAATAAAAGATAAAACAAACAGGACACACAGATAGAAAAAATTATTATAAAAATAGTCTATGTTTTATTTTCGTTAATTTGCTGAATTTTCGAAAATTTCCAAAGTGAAAAATTCTTTTGGCGTCATCCTATAACTACAATATTGAAAATAGAAACATGTTTATTAATTAAATCTGTTCTGTAAAGTTGAATCTTTAAATGATATCAATTTTTAAATAATCTGAGTAGATTTTGCTTTGTTTGGATTAAAATATAGGCACTTTTTAAACAATTATTTTCTCAATAACTGCTCCATTTTTTTCCTTTTTTGCAATAGATCAAACTACAGTGAGTGCAAAAAAATATTCGTACACTTAAGAATTTCCACAAAAAAAGTTTTAATTGACTTACATGTAACGAAAAGTAAGAAAACCATCCGCTTTTCATCAGAAGAAAATATGTTTTATTTGCTTTCGTCGGTAAAAATAACATATTTCCAAAACTCACTCGTTTCATTTACATGTTTTTTTGCGAACTCTAACCTTTTCCTTCTGTCGACTTCATTCACATAATATTTTCTTCTAGTTACTCTTCCATAACAATCACTTTGCCTAAAAAAATGTAGCACAGTACTCTCACTGGTATGGTATTCCTTGGTCCGTTTAAAATCTGAAAAATTTCCCGCAACGATTTCTAAAGATTATGCAACCTGATGATAATTGTTCTCTTTTCTAATGACGTTTCCTTCCCTTTGCGGCCCATTTCTTCTTTAGCACACCGACGCTTGTCAATAATCTATCAAACCACCCTTCCTAGCGTCACAAATTTCCCACGGGTCGGGCGTAGGAGAGCTAAAACCGTTACAGCTGTCCTTGCTATTAAAATACTTTTTGCGTCCCGAGATTTCACATTTCGGGAAGTTTCAACAGTTTAATCTGCTTTGTACATGTGTTGTTGTTTTTTTTTTTGTTGTTCTTTTTTGTTGCGTCTACAAATTGACGCAACTCGTCTCCAAGCCCCTTAAGGGGCGTTGAGCGCTTTGCGCTAGGGTGTAATCCTGCATTAACTTGCGCGAGAGTAATCCTCCATTACTAATGTGTCATGCCTCAAACTCGTCAGTGGTGAAAGGCGAGCGACTTCGTTATGTGCCACGAACGAGCGACTCGTTTGTTTGTTTTTTGTTTGTTTTTATTTTGTTTTGTTTTGTTTTGCTGTTTTTGGTGTTAAGTTTTCCGTTCACTTATGTTAATACTATGATGAAACTTTGTATTGATTATAAGTTAATTATTGCATAATAGTGACAATAATTATTCAAATGCATTGGTGTTCGAATACTTTCTACACTCACTGTACGGTTTCAAAACTGATGAAGTTCCCGTTTTCAGTGAACCGTACGTATTTCCAAAAATTGCAAAAAAACATAAAAAAGAATATTGATTATAGATATTTTTACTTAATGGAACGTGTTCTTCAAAATTAGATTTTTGAGTAAGGTCGTGCAATTTTGCTTTGATAATTAATAGAAGTAGTTTGCGTATATTTGAAAATATTTTAAATTGCAAATTCCATTTTACCGCACTTCTTTTGCTAGAATATTTCAGGAGTTATCAGGTTGCGTTGTAACAGTAGGAACGCGACATGGCTGTTTGAAATGCTCAGAATAACTTATTATTGAGCGGAGTCCCTGGGTTGGTTTATGGAACGCAGGATTGGATCGTCTAATACGTGTTTAAGTATTAGTTTTAAATAAATTAAGTTTCCGCGCCTAAAGTGCTACAATTGGTAATGGTATTTACATGTGATGGCTGAGATGTGTTAATATGGACAGTTGCACTATTATAAATTGCAAGTATTGTAACTTGCAGTATGCAAATTACAGTGTTGTAATTTTACGTAATCGTTTCAAATGCGAGTAGGTGCCCGCTGTTGTAGCACCACTTATTTACTCCGTGTACGAGAGAGTAGAAAAATGCAATGTTACCCTAAAACAATAACACATAAAGCAATGGGAGAAAAGAATGTCATGATACTCTTGACCACGAAAAGAAGAAGAAGAATTCGCGTGTCGAGTAGGTAACTGTGGGTGAAACAAAGGCGCTAACTGAGTAGCAAAGGAGCTGTTGGCGCCTCGCGTGTTTTCTGTTTACGGGCGTCCGCGGTACGAATAATTAATCTCCTGCTCGTTGCACAATTGACGGACGACCGCGCAATGAGCTCGCGGAGACACGCGAGGGCAAGCGAGCAGCGTGGCACTCCTTCAACGTCTGGCCTTTGTGTACACGGAATCCCCTTACCTTACAAAGGGTACGCAACAACAAGTTATGTATGATGCAGTACAGTAAAATATGTTGTTTCAGAATTTTTATTCCGGAAATACGTTTTACACTCTCGTTAGATAGTTTAAATAAAATATAATGCACCGAAAGCTTATGTCGATATTTGGATTGAATTTCACAGTCTCTAGGTTGCTCATACAGAAAAAGCGTTGTTTTATTTATTTATTTATTTATTTATTTAGTCAAAAACAGTCAAAAAACTGTATGTGACATATGGAGGAGAAAATCATCTGCGCACGCTTTCTTGAGTTTCGGAATCCCTTCCCAACAATTTAACTATTAATAGTTGAAAGATAAAAAAATAATAGTAATAATAATAATAATAATAATAATAATAATAATAATAATAAATTTAAAAAAGCGAGAGATTAACATTTCGAAAAACTAGATGTTTCGTTGCCGAATTATAGAAAACTTATTTTTAACGGTAAACGAACGAACAGATTTGATTTTTCTGTATTGTTAACAAAATAGAAACTCACCCTTAGCTCTATTACCACTACAAGCAAAAGGGAAGTTCAACAAAACGTGCGCATAGTGAAGCTACATTTACGTCCAGAAGCAAATCAAGGTGCCATCTCAGCAATTGCTCAATGGATCAGGGAAACTGGACAAAAACCCGATCGAGATGGGTTCATTGACCTGGAAGCTGAAGTACATTACTTGTTACAGGCATTTAAGTCTTTTTTATAAATTATACAATGCAAATGTAAACTAATTCATTATACTATATCTTGCTTTTGTTAAAGTAAACATTATTGTTCGTTTAGACGATCAGTATAGTCTCTAATTGTATAGAAACAGTTTTGCAGCAGTTTTTCTTCAGAAACACGTCGGTCTCTCATTTTGTCTGTGGACAACCCAAACGCCTAAACCGTAATCGCTGCGAAAGAGTTCACACGCGAAGCTCCTTCCAAAATACTCCTAACAAATGACTTAAACTTGTTGAAAGAAGGTGTACTTCGGATTTCGTTCTGCCGAGCAGCACTTGGTGGGCGGATAACCACCCCCTGGGGGAGGGGGACGTCAATTTCTTAAACCGGGAAAGGTGACTCAGGGCATCATGTCACTGCAGGGCCTCTGTTCGGGAGGTCCTAGGATTAGTCCCGATGGTGAAAGGATTTTCGGCACTGATTTGTCAGCTAGGTCAAATTCAGTCACTGTCTAGAGGAGAATTCTAGTGGCCGGTGGCCCTGATCGGTAATTTTTCGTGTGTTTTTTTTCGATAAATAGCAGGCGAATGCCGAAGCAGCACCCTAACAAACGGTCCACCAACCGCGCGCGATCTTTCCTTCATATTTTCTGTCCACTCACCCGCTTCTTACACACACTCACATGCATTACACTACCATCCTTGTCGAGAGACCAGTCGGTAGCCTAGATCCTGAGCCGGCTGGGGTGATACTTTTCTAATGGGAGATACCTGGGTGGGGAAAACCGCAAGCCGCTGGATAGGTCGGCGTCAGATCTGTCCAGACAGCGGAGGAAGATCATCGCCACCTCCCGCGATTAAAACACACTACATTTACGGGACTACTGACCTTAGCAGTTGACGCGAGCGGAATCATCAATCAATCGATCAATTGATTTCCTAAGGAAAGACCCATAACTTAGAAAAAAACATCAGGAGGCGTAGCAAAGCCATCCCCCACTGCTCTGGAGGGGGAGCTCAGTTGAACTCAAGGACCACGAGCAACGATGACTGATTCGCTCTTGTATCTTCGTTCTCACGCTCAAACGAGCCTTCAACACTCGGAACCGTCGTTAAGGTCAGGCTATCTTGCCGCCGCCCGCCCACCCCGAAGCGGCGGCGGCGGTGGTGGCATCTCGGGCGGAGAAGTTGTTCCGCTGAGAGGGAACCCTCTCCTCTGTTTTCGCGCATGCGTAGTCCAGGTTGTTTTTTTAAGAGCTATACAACTGACAATAGTTAAGTCGATTTTGTAAAGTAAAATATCACAACTCCACTGATACAAATATATATATATATATATATATATATATATATATATATATATATATATATATAGCTTTTCAGCTAGGTCGAATTCATTCGCTGTCTGGAGGAGAATTTTAGCGGCCGGCTGCTCTGATCGGTAGTTTCCCGTGGTTTCTCCGATCAACACCAGGCGAATGCCGGAGATATACCCCAGCAAAAGGGCCACGGACCGCGCGCAAACCGTCCTTCCTCTTCCTTGTCCTATCCTCTCTCCTTACACTCACACACACACTAACATGCATTACACTACCACATATTTCGGGAAACCGGTCGGGAGCTTAGATCTTGTCCCGGCTGGGGCGGTGCCCCACTGGTGGGATAGTCCTGGTTAGGGGGAAACCCCACTAGCCGACGGTAGGTTGGCGCCGGATCTCGCCATCCAGCGGGGAAAGATCACCACCATCTCCCAAGAAAAAACATGCACTACACTAACGGGACTAAAGCCCAAAGACCGAAGCCTAAAGCCCAAAGCCTAAAGCCCAAAGCCTAAAGCCCAAAGCCTAAAGCCCAAAGCCTAAAGCCCAAAGCCTAAAGCCCAAAGCCTAATCCCAAAGACGAAGACTAATGACCAAAGCAGTTGACGCGCCCAGAAACACGAATAAATCAATCATACACACGCTTAGTTTGTTACTTTTAAAAGGACATTTTCTCAAGAAGGAAAATTTAAAACTGAATCGAAGCTTGCTGTAACTGATAGGTAATAGCTGAAAACTCCATTAAGCCAGCTGCATAACCCGTAGTACATCAGTGGTCTCAACAGATTAAAAGTAGACGTGTTGTTTCCGAGGGAAAAGCTGAGGTCGCCGCAGCATGAAAAGCGAGAAGAGGCGGTTTGCATTAGTCTCGCTCGAGCTGGTAACAGACAGACGTGACCTGAAAAATACAACAGATGTGGCGCACTGCAGTGAAATTCTGTCCGAGACGCACTCTTCTCCGTCGTGTGAAGAAAAAAGGGAGACACATACCCGACGTAAATATGACGCATTCTTGGCACGGAATATTAGTCAATCTGTAGAAAAGAGTCAGACTACTTCTCTCTCGTCACACACTAGACTACTGAAAAAAATCACGAAGGGAATGAACAAATTCGGGAAGATCAAACGTTTCTCGCTTACTGTATAATTTCACTTCACGCTGTGTAGTAGTAGAAATCAATACATAATTTGGTTAGTTCCTTAATATCATTGAAATGAAAATATGTTTCTAATAAAAATATGTTAAATAACATTTTTCCGATTATCTTGTCAATAAAGAGACATTATTTACAATAAAACATAATTTCCAGATTATTCCACGTTCGTAATATTCGTCTTGCTCTTTTTGGCGTCAGTAATTATTTTCTAGAATGTGAACGCTGAAGACAAATCCTTGGGTTGTGGGTGAAAAATATCTAGATCTATTTTGCTTACCGGAGATAGTAAGCGATTAAACTTAAATTAGGATGTGTTATGTCAGGAATCGCGTCAAATAAACGAAATTGTTACTCGAACAATAAAGAGTATCCCACGCCATGTTTGTATCACGTTCCGCTAAGTCCTTCAATTTCGCGCCAATTCCATGGCTATTAGCGTAACAGATAGGGTGTGCCATTGACAGCATCGCTCAGGAAAGCTACTATATGTCCATATTATCCTACAAATGACGCTTTCAACTGCAGCAATTCGTCACATACAACAGCCTCAAATATCGTTCATTGGTACGCGTGTTTTATGGCCGATGAAGCTCAAATAACGTTAATGTCTATTCAATTTCTCTTTGCTATCACCCATACAATAACAGAAATGGAAGCGACAATTTCGTCTATGAAATGCGATTTATGAGATAGTGTAGAGTGAAGGGGATGACAATCCTTGTATCCTAAAATTAACAGAATCGTGTATTAAAATAGTAAAGTAAAAATTTCTTAATAATTAATTTTTCTATATTTGTGAAGTCTTTAGAAGTATACTAATTTTTAAGGGGGTTTGTATTTCAAATTTCTAACAATATTTTTTTATGTATTCAAAATTTAAAATGAATGCCAATTACATTAGAATATATGATCAAAAGGTATTCACATTTCTAGAAATGTTGGATTGTAGGATGTTGTCATTTTAAAATCGTATTATTAAAACATTTCGTTCTCTTTTTGTTCAAAAGGAGAAAATAGTGAGATTTTTGTGGGTATGGCGCAGATGCATATCAATATTCTTAACGTTTGGTGAAGAAAGAAAACTGAAAGGGAGTCGAAGAGGAGCAACGCACGGATATCCGCTTCGTGTAGAAAGAGATGACTAAAATTTGTAAATTTAAGTACGATAGATAGGCAGATTTGTTAGCGTATATATGAGTGAAAGGACAGTCAATACTACTGTGCTCAACTGGACGGTGTTATGCCTCAACCGGCTATGCGACATTATACAAGTTTTGAGATAATCGTGTTCAAAGACGTTTTTACATTTTCAGCTCTAAAAACTGTAAGTTAATTATTTCTGACTTGATAATCACTTACACGACAATATTGTATATGCTGATTCGTACCCGTTGAAAAAATCTCTATATTAATACTAACGGTTAATATTTTCATATTACACTTAGACGGATCGAGAATGCTGTTAGAGTTTTGCAACAATCTGTTAAGCGTCGCAAGAGGGCGCTTACCTTGTTGATGCGTTTTAGTACGGGATATTTTGTTATGTATCAAGCAGCTAAGCGCCAAGGCAAGGTGTATAGACTGTTGATGCAAAATAAGTATGGTAGTCAGCAGTGGCATAACGTTCGGACCCGAAGGCCCGCAATGCGCCCAGTTAAAAGAGAGCCTATTTTCAGGGGATAATTTTATTATTTAAAGTACTAACACTACTTGTGTTTGCTGTACACTTTTATAAACTGGGACCGGATAAAAGTTTTGCGGGCGGGCCCGCACTTATTTCGTTGCGCTACTGATAGTCGGTGTTTCTACGCTTAATACAGTTATTATTTGTTTTGTCGTTTGTGTACATAACATTTAAAAATTTACAAGCGAAATAAATTTATTCATACAAACACTCACGAAAAACATAGAAAATGATGAAAAAAGTAGATGAATCATTGTCGAAAATTTATTGAATCACGAATTTTTCATTACAGAAAAAACATTGATAACTTTTCATGAGCTTGTACAATAAATTCTAATGACGACACCTGAATCCCAGCCTAGTTGAGTGTCGTCTACTTTCTCACTTCTCTCTCTTCCGTTTTACTTCGCTGACTTATTTTACTGGCAATGAACCAAGCTTTTGCTTTACATGACTAAATTCCAGAATATTTCAAATTCATTTTTACTATCTTCATTTCTAACTTTCTCATTAGTAATGAGAACCCGGATAAGTATGTAATTACATATTTTCCTAAGTTAACTCAGTCAAGTCAAATCAACGATATATTCCCTCTTCATATTGGTTAGTGCCCAAAAGCAACTTTTTTGTAGATATATTTATAGATATTACCCGAAGTACATATTTTAACATATTTCTGAATATTTCCATTTTCTGCAATTTTTTTGTATAATTCATTTATCTTATATGTTTTTTTAATAAGGAATCGTCGTGACAATTCAGCATTATGAAACACATTTTTCCTATAGCTTTGTCTCTAAAATTGCGCATTGCGTTAAAATGTGCCTGTCTATAAATACGGGCGAAAAACAAAAGGGCCTGGCGTCCGTGCAATCTAGAACTTCCTGTGTGTTAGTTTTGATCGCGAGTAGAACGACGACTGCTGAGGAAGGAAGTTGGTAATGACATGTCGAGCAGGCGATATCGCGCGCCTAAGTCGAATCATTCAATGGTCCCCCGTGTCCTTGATAACGTTCGCTACGATATAAAAGATCATCTCCATTCATGCTGCGCGGGGCGCACAGATCTTCCCTATTCATTGAAGCGCCAAACTACGAGTACACCCACAACGGAGTGGGAATATCTGGCGCTTACCTGCATAATGCGAAATTAAGAACAGCAGTTGCGAAGATTAAGGTTTATAGCCGGTTGTGGCGAAACATCAAATCCCCGATGTGACTAATGACTTTTACATTTTTCATTAATTATAAGGCTATTTTTACAGATTTTGCGCCAAAATTTTGCGTACACTTAGTGTATGGTTCAATGCAATTGATGGCGTACGCATCTCCTTTTTTAACATGGCGCTTAGCCGGTTGATGCACAACACCGTCCAATTGTTGTAGATGTAAATTTAAAGTGATAAGATGGAAAAGTGTACTATATAAATTAAGTGACAATTATGTGCATTTTTAAATCGTGTTATTAGAGTATAAATCCAAAGTGTACACGAGAGATTCCAACAAAGATTCTTAACGGAAACATTTTTAACATAGATAAACGCATACTGCTGAAATTCAAACGCCCAAATTACACTTTTAAGCAGGCAGAATGTGAAAATTCGCTTAACTTCTTTCAAAAGAAAAGTAGTCATACTCAGTGATACAATTTATTTTTATAGATGTAGTTAATATCTGCAGTAAAGTTCAGTCCGAACCACACCGGTATGTATTGTAGTGGTAGTCATAAATTTTCTAGCATCTAATCTCATGACGTTCGCCTTTGAAATATGGAAGCGATTGCTGAAGCGTACCTTCACCATTTCAAGTTTTAATATCACGTGATCTCGGCTGCGGAGGACTAGTGGGACCGGGAGCAGTAAGCGCATCACCTGATGTCACTGCAGCGCCTCTGACCGAGAGGTCCTAGGTTCGAGTCATGACGGTGGAAGGAATTTCGACACTAGCTTGTCAGCGAGGTCGACTTGAGACACTGTCTGGAGGAGAATTATAGTGGCCGGCTGCTCTGAGTGCTCTGAGTTTTCAGTGGTTTCTCCGACCAACACCAAGCGAATGCCGAAGCTGTACCCTAACAAATGGGCCACGGACCGCGCGCGATATTTCCTTCCTCTTCCTTGTCCCCTTACACACACACACTTACACTAACATACACTACACTATCACATATTCTGGGAGACCGGTCGGGAGCTTAGAGCTTGTCCCAGTTGGGGCAGTGCCCCGCTGATGGGAGAGTCCTGGTTAGGGGGAGACCCCGCTAGCCGGTGGTAGGTCGGCGCCAGATCTCGCCATCCAGCGGGGGAAGATCACAGCCATCTCCCGATGAAAAACATGCACTCCACTTATGACGCTAATGACCTAAGCTGTTGACGCGCCCAGAGTCACTAACCAACAACCAAAAAAGGACTAGTAGGACGTTGCCTCCTCGTCCGCTGATCTGATCGCATTCGCTCCAAATTTGCTCGCAAACCTCCGTCGTGGCCAGTTCACGTCGTCATAATTAATTCACGTCCTCGTAATAATTTATCCATCTCCCCAATCCTCCGATCCTGATGTTACCATAGCAACTCTTATTTGCCAATGAATTGGGGTCTCTTCCCAATTGTCTTCCAAAGCCTTTTTAGTCTAGTTGCACTGAATAGGCATCATCAGGTGAGCGCGCTTGATTTGTTGAAGTGTGCGTCGAGTATTGAATTCTTCATATTAAATTTAAACTATTTACTGACCTTTTCTTTGCTTCGTAATTATCCTAATTAGTCTACAATGTATACCACTGATTACGTTTCACATGATTTCCGAAAATAAAAGCCCATCTTAAGGAAAGTCAACTCACAGGCCAAAATTATGAAACTTGATCAGGTTATTTTAATCCTAAAACAATACTAAATTGTTTTTAAATGTAGTATAAATTCGTCCACAACAAACATTGAGTATAGTAGGCTGACCATCAGTCAGCACTGGCTACACTCTTCAAACAATAGTTTTTGCGAATTGTTCTTCTGAAGGTAGTACAAAATGTACTAAAGGCACAAAATGCATAAGTTGGCACTTCGCAAAATAGTTCAATACGATATTTATATCCGAAACTTCTTCCAATGAAATTCGCAGAAGAGTCGATAATCTCAAAATAAATAAATATTTTGCAATTTTAAATGAATTTTCTGATCCTAATGTTCATGTCATTATACTCCTGTTAACTCGTCACGCATGTTACATGCATCCGTATGCAAAGGAATAATCCCGGGTATATTCAGAAACTAAATTAAATAAACCGCTCTTCAAGAAATATCCCAAAAATGAAATTAAAAATATCGACCAATCTCTTGTGTTGCTTTTTTTCAAAAATATTAGAGATTACTGTTCTGTACATGAATGAAAACCTTCCCTAGGAAATATAAAGTGTTTTGGATTACCAACATGGATTGTCAACGTGGATTGCCAACATGGAATATGAAATCAAAATCTACCGAGTAATCAATATTTTCTTTTCCCAAGATGTCTCTTCGACAATAGATCAAAATGAAGTGCCAATTGGAATATTTATATATCTTTTGAAAGAATTCGATGAAATTAACCATTACATTTTGCTTCAAAATTATCTTCCTATGACATTTTCAGCATTAGTGGTATATGTGGCACGAGAAGGGATGAAAGACAGAATACGAGCTCATTTGACGGGGCAAGTAGTTTCTATGACATGTGAGCGAATATTTATTATTATCATCAAATTTTGCCCAAAACGCTCGTTATTTGCATTATTAATAATTGGATAATTTGTATAGTAAAAGAGGTAGGGTTAAGATTTCTGAAGAAAACGCATGAATACTATTTCTCACATACACAGTTTTCACATTTTTAAATCAATAAATTATCCCAGTAGCCAAATTATCAGATTTAAAGATATTGAATGGGACAAAAATGTGCTTGCGACTATAGATTCTGACAATTAACTCTGTGCACTCGTCTCTAATGCTTTATAAAAATCCCCATATTCACAATTAATATATTTGTTCTGAAATATGTTGAAAAGTCATTTGCCAGATGCGAATGAGTTATTTTATGAGCTAGTTTTTATGACGTTCTTTTCTTCAGTTTATTTTAACTATCGATCGATCATTTGGAGACTCACGTTAGGGCTATTTGCAGCACAATGGAGTTCAGACATCAGTGTCTTGAAGATATTTTCCTACTTTCTTTCTTTTGTGAAATCAAGCGTAGCTAGATCTGAATACATATATTATTTTAAAACAACTCTTATTTGTAAGGAAACTATTGGTTCTTTAGGATCTTTATTTATTGATCGTGCTTCATTAAACCATTAAGTATGAATACTTTATCAATAATATTAATAGGCATTATTACACTTCAAACCATTATTGATGTCAGATGCTTCTCAGGGCTCGTTGAAATAACGAGGGAAGTCAAAGAAAGTATATTTACTCTAATAATTTGGCCAACTCAGTAAATAAATAAATAAATGTAAATAGGCTACTTTCATAATAATTCTAACAGAAAGATTTACCCAGAAATACTTCATAAAATTCTCTCGCCAATTATTATTTGTTCGCTTTAAAATCGCTTAGGATTTTGATTACTCAACGATGCCTTAAGTGAAAATGCCTTCAGCTAAATTTTGGCGTCGCAGGGCCACGTGTGTGCCGCAAAGGAGAGAATTAGCAGGCGCGGCAATGCGATGGACCCCACTCCTCGCTCCTCTGGCTGCCGGCCGCAGCACAAAGACGCACCTCGCCCCAGACCAGCGGCTTTGAGCGCTGGACCTCGAGTTCAAATATTCAGCCCACGATGCCCGCGGGATGAATCCCGATTGCAGCCCCTGCTCAAGGTCTTCTAAGCCTCTTGTCTACTTGTCCGTGAAATACAATCCGATTACATCCCAAAGGTTATTCTACTTTTACGAGGAGATTGCCCGATTGCATCCCGTTTGATTTTTCTCCTAAGAGAGTAAAATAAAGAACTTACCATAGTATCAAAAGCTTTGAACGTTACCCTTTGCAACACCACCAACATTGAAAACACACCTTAAAAGTTTTTGAAAACAAGTTGTTGACCTCCAATCAACACTAACTTACCTCGAGTTCAAATCTTACCTCCACATTGCCATGTTCAATATTGTGTTCGGAAATTCTCCCACAATTGGTGCCACAACTTATTTTTGCATTACTCTTGAATACAGTCTTTGCCAGTCTCCTCTCTCCCCCTCCTACTCCAATTGGGGTGCAATCGGATTATGCCTTCTGGGGACCGGAAGTGAAAGGGGATCTACCGGAAAGCGGATGAGAGAGTGAGTTGAGCGTGGGAACAGTCGGGCGATTCCCCGCCTGCGTGGGCCACCGTGGCGCCGCCCACCACCTCCGCCCGCCAACCGTGGCGCGGCGGAGCACCTCGGACCAGTACGCTGTTGCGGCGACAAGGCCCCTGCATCTCCTACGTCTTCCTTGATCTAGTGAAAACCAGCTTAGCTCCCTCAAGGTATCAACTGACGTCACTGCGGTGCCTATGATATTTTAGCTTCTTCAAAACCTCCATTAGCCGAACTTATTAACATTTCACTGATGTTTTTTTCTCCTTTTCTTTCTTTTTTTCTTTCCTTTCTCACTACCGTTCCATTCATCCCGATTCTTTCCCGATTTCCTATCAAGCTCGTCCTCCCTCGCTTTCACTCCTGTCATCCATGTGATAATCTTCATCCAAATTGCGTGCGTATTTTTCATTGAATGACTTCCTTTATTATGTACTATTGTAATATAAATTCTGAAAGTGGTCAGGCGGAAGAGCAGGCTAAATGGCCTGAGCCTCGCCACCAATAAAGACTATTTTATTTATTTATTTATTTATTTATTTATTTATTTATTTATTTATTTATTTATTTATTTATTTATTTATTTATTTATTTATTTATTTATTTATTTATTTATTTATTTATTTATTTATTTATTTATTTATTTATTTATATTTATTTATTTATGACAGCGGTTTGAGTCCCGACGGTGGCAGGATTTTCGACACTAACCAGATATAGAACGATTTTCCTAAGAATGAGCCAAAGTGACAGTTCGCGAAAACAAGTGAATATCACATGTATTTCAGAGATGTATCCCTCCGCCGCGACAGCTGTTCAGCCACGCCCCTTCGTAAAGTGATAATGGCTCCTGTGAAAACATCCCTATGAAGAAATCTAAGAGTTTCGCTGAGGTAGATGCACGTACGCGAGTCCGGGAAATATTTAAATTTAATTACGTATGTGGAAAATCTCTTAACGTGCTCTCATAATCAGTAAAATAAAACTGCCACGAATGTAAACAGAAAGTTCTCAATCACAACTCGCCACACAACAGCACAGTAGTCGGAAACATGTGCACCAGTACCATCTCACATTCAAGTCTCGGTTTTAAAATAAACATAATATTTATAATACAAACATTAAATTCAATGTAATGTTTATAGAAAAAAGAATTTTTACAGAAGTGCACATACCACAGCACTTCCTAATTTCGATTATTTCGCACTATATTTTTGTCGGACGAGGACATCACAAAAGGAAGTGTCGAAGCCATTTACAAGTCAGCCAACTGCAAACAAACGAATGCGGGAAGGGATTCCGGGTTGGGAAATGGGTTCGAGGGCACGACGACCACAGAACCGTGAGAACCACAGAACAGTTATGTTGCCAGCACTAGCTGTCACTTTGGCTCATCCTTAGGAAAATCGCTCTATAGCTAGGTCAGTTCTGCCTGGAGGAGAATTCTCGCGGCCGGCTACTCTGACCGGTAGTTTTCCTTGGTTTCTCCGATCAACACCAGGCGAATTCCAGAGTAGTACCCTGACAAACGGTGCGATCTTTCCTTCCCATTCTTTCCCCTTCTTTCTCCCCTTACACACACTTACATGCACTACACTGCCACACATGCCGGGAGATCAGTCGAGAACTTAGCGCTTGTCCTGTCTGGGGCGGTGCCCTGCTGGTGGGAGATACCTGGTTGGGGAAAATCCAGCAACCTGACGTGTAGGTCGGCGCCAGATCTTGCCATCCAGCGGAGGGTAGATCAAAGTAGTAAAAATTGAAAACAAGATCGGTCTTGAACACGCATTTATCAAAACATTTTCTTTATGAAATCCGGCTAGAATTACAATCGCATTAATCAGCAAAACGTTCGGGTATCCCACAAAACTTAACTATTTCGGTTTTCCCACGTTGGAAACGCTGAAATAATGGATAACAGGGAAAATAAACTCTTATAATCAGAAATGCTTCAAAAGTAATTGCGAAGTAATCATCACAATGCGATAATGCGATATTGAAAAGTGCAACTGTTTCGTTCTATACCTTTTTCTCTTTCTATTTCATCTTCTACAATTACTTCTCTTTGTATTGCCCTGGCAGACTGTTCAAGTAAATATATTACTGAACTGAAACTCCTTTCTAATTCACAGCTGGCAGGTTTATGAATGGGTATCGTTATGTCAGAAGCTTAAAATTCTTATGCCATCGCTGTTGAGTTGCCGGAGCAATTCAGCTCTCCTTGTCGATTCATTATTTCTTGTTACTGATTATCCTCAACATCGTGCGATATTTGATAACCTTATTGCAAATTATTTCTTTACTACTGATTTGTCGGTGTGACGTGCGAGTACATTTGGTCAGTACCAGTCTTCAGCAGTCTTACCAGTCTTCAGCAGTGTCCGGCAATCATTTAGGTATTCGCAATATAAAATTTTGCGGACCATGTAATTGTCAGAAGAAAGTGTAAAAGGAATTTCCTGCAAATTTTTGTTGTTCCAAAAATGTTATTCAATTTTTGTTATTTTTTTAAAATATTTTTATTGAATGCTATTTTGTAAAGTAGTTATTATCTTTTATTAAACATTCCTAAAAACAATGCTGAACATTTATGAAATTACGGGAGGTTTTCGTGCGGAATAGGCTTAAAATTGTGGTTTATTTAAGCAATTAATGTATGATCTGGCAACACTGGAAAGAAACCATAGACAAAGAAATAAAATATAATTTGAAATGCAGATATACTTCCTTTGTTATGTTTTGATTAGAAAACAGTATGTGTAAAATTTAAATCATGTGAACTAAATAATGTAAAGCAGCAACCAGCTACTAATTTTATTAGGATTTTGTTTTAAGATGTACTTCAAGTTTAACTTTTCTCCGCAATCCAGTCGTATGCGCACATGCCTATGAGATGTTTTGTAAGTTCTGTAATAATAGTTACCAATCAACACGAAGCGTAAATTGATTCTTCTCTCTAGCGTGTACTAAACGAGTGAAACATTTTCTTCTTCAAAATTATATTAAATGAGCTCATCGAATTAAAATAATACCTGAATTTCTCCATGGATGATTGAAGTTTATGGCATGGACCACCGGTTGCCGGCCGTGTGTCTCAAGCCCAGGAGTTTCAATCGGAGGGGAGTGGTTCTGCGCGAGGGAGTGGCTGGCGGTGGCTGGCGGTGGCGCGGGGACAGCGAGGCGGGCGAGTCGACCCAAGACGTCGGGGCGCTAAAAGGCCAGGCGCCCCCTGGGGCGGCGGAGAGGGGAGGGAGTGGGAGGAGCGAGGAGTGTGTGTGTGTGTGTGTGTGTGTGTGTGTGTGTGTGTGTGTGTGTGTGTGTGTGTGTGTGTGTGTGTGTGTGTGTGTGCGGGCGCTGGCGCAACACCGCTCTCGTCGCCGTAATTAAGATATGCGAGAGCGCGCGTTGTGGCGCCGCCCGCCGGAGGGACGGGGAGGGGAGGGGGGAGCGCGGCGAAGCAGAAGCGCACAGTGCACCACGTTCATGCATTGATGGGCAAAACTCTAAAGCTAGTATCTTTATGATTGATTTTTTCGTGTTTCCGGGCGCGTCAACTGCTTTGGTCATTAGTCCCTTAAGTGTAGTGCATGTTATCCCTCGGGAGATGGCGGTGATCTTCCCTCGTTGGATGGCGAGATCTGGCACCGACCTACCGTCGGCTAGTGGGATTTCCCCCGAACCAGGGGAAAATAAAATAAGATGAGGGCACCAGTGGAGCACCGCCCCACCTGGGGCTAGCTTTAAGCGACCCTCCGGTCTTCCCGAATATGTGAAAGTGTAGTGCATGTTAGTATGTGTGTAAGGGGAGAGGAAAGGACAAGGAAGAGGAAGGAAAGATCGCGCGCGGTCCGTGGCCCGTTTGATAGGGTTCTGCTCCGCCATTCGCCTAGTGTTGATCGGAGAAACCACGGAAAACTACCGATAAGAGGAGCCGGCAGCTAGAATTCTCCAGACAGCGACTGAATTCGACCTAGCTGAAAAGCTAGTGTCGAAAATCCTGCCGCCGTCAGGACTCGAACCTAGGACCTCCCGGTCAGAGGCGCTGCAGTGAGCTAGTATCTTCACGAACTTGAATGACTGGTTTATAAATGGTGAAACAAGAAATACACATACTTAAGTATTTATTTTACTCTGCTGTGTATTGTGCTGAACCAAAGAAGACCGGAATTAATTTACGTTTCCTACACTTATAAAACCTTTCGGCATTTATCGTTTTATGCAAAATACGTGTTTTGTTTCAAAAGAACATAGTTGCTGGTCGAAACTCAGAATTCGACCTTATTAGTTAGCTATATTGCATAACTACTTACATTAGTTTATCAAGGGAGAGTTAGGTTAACTGAGTCATTTTTTGTTAAGTGACTCTGAAATTTTACCTATATAACATACACACATTAAATTTCACAGGATAGTTGAGTAAGATGTCTCCCTTATAATATGAGGGCAAATGACTCGATAGTGCTTAAAATTTTTTGTCAAATCTGTAATGTTTTATGAAGACAAAAAATGCCAAAGTAATACAATTGGAAAACTTAAGAATACGAGGAATGGGAATAAGCCAGCTTTAATTTCAGCATTTTCGTTCCAAGCCAACATCCTGTTATGTCCCGCATGATGAACTTGAACTTCCAGTTCAGTTCATTCACAACAGCAACAATGTTTCCTACGTCTTTTCTCACTCCATTCACTGACACTCTAACGAAGAACTGGTCTGGTCCAGCAGTTAATCCCATTACTCATTATTTCATAAATATTCATACGTATATATTCTACAATTTATGATAATGATATACACAATCTATTCTAGAGAAAAAATGCGTACAATTATAATGGAGTGATATTTCTTCTAGCTCTTCTTCATCTACGAGTACTATTAATTGCAAACAAGCAATGAGCGGAAAGAAAACGTCATCTCTGAAAAGTGAAGCCTCTCTGTATGGACCCTATATTGCTTAACGTTGCTTAGGTTGTTAGCCTTCCAGTATCACTTATGCTTTAAGAAAGTGCTACTACATGGAAAAGACCAAAACCAGAGTGGATATCAATGTCATAATCTGCTAAAGTATTAATTGACGATTATAATATACACAAGGTACAGATTGTCATTCAATTCGTTATGGGATATAACAATGATGCGAGGTCCAATAAGTTTTTACTGACAATCACCTTGTAAGTGAATTAGTTATGTAATGTTTTGTAACTAATACACTTACAAGGTGATTGTCAATAAAAATTTATTGGACCTCGCATCATTGTTATATCCCATAATTAAATTGACGAATTTTATTCCCTTACATCCAAAGTTTTTCAATATTTCTCGCTGGTCGATCGTGCCGCTGCACTCTCGTTTGAGCATGTCCTAGACATTTTCAATGGCCAGGGTTTTACTGATTGAAGAAGAATGGGAAAATTTTTTGCGTGGAAGGATTGGGAAATTGTTTCTATGGACGTTTCTATGTCACGGCAGTTACGGTTTCGCATTATCGTACTGAAACATGAACCTAGGATGCCTTTCGTGTATGAAGGGGGACTAGCTCCATAATGTTCTTGCCATACGGTTCATTCTTTACGGTGACATGCGCACGAACAAGAACGAATGTACTCTCCTACCACAAGCCCCTTCATACAAAAGCGTTGGCTCAGTACGTCGACTGTGTATACTCTTTGCCGAGATCGCCCTTCTCATGTCAGTGAACAAGGATCCTTCGAATGGCTCGAGTCCAAACAGAAACGTGTTTCTCTCTTAGTGTTTCTCTACATCAGGGGTCGGCAACCCGCAACCCGCGAAGCCATCTCATGCGGCACGAAGGGCTTCTACTGTATTGGTCTACTGAAAAATAAACAACCGAGGATTTTTTGCCGTTTTAGGTAACCTACGACAAACCGGTAATTAAAAAACAGTCGAATACACGAACAAATCGTATTCAATGTCTTCGTAAATAAAATTATATTATAAAACCCTAGAAAGTGTTTCTTCGCTATATTATTGTAAGTCAAGTCCAAACCGGGAGCGGTAGCTCATCAACTGATGTCACTGCAGCGCCTCTGACCGGGAGGTCCCAAGTTCGAGTCCTGACGGTGGCAGGATTTTCGACACTAGCTTTTCAGCTAGGTCGAATTCAGTCGCTGTCAGGAGGAGAATTCTAGCGGCCGGCTGCTCTGATCGGTAGTTTTCCGTGGTTTCTCCGATCAACACCAGGCGAATGCCGGAGCAGTACCCTACCAAACGGGCCACGGACCGCGCGCGATCATTCCTTCCCCTTCCTTGTCCTATCCTTTCCCCTTACACACACACTTACACTAACATGCACTACACTACCACATATTCCGGGAGACCGTTCGAGAACTAAGAGCTTGTCTCGGCTGGGGCGGTGCCCCGCTGGTGGGAGAGTCCTGGTTAGGGGAAACTCCACTAGCCGACGGTAGGTCGGCGCCGGATCTCGCCATCCAGCAGGGGAAGTTCACTGCCATTTCCCGAGGAAAAACATGCACTACACTTACGGGAATAATTACCTAATCTGTTGACGCGCCCGGAATCACTAAACAACCAACCAACCAAATCGAGCCCAAGCTCGTTTAATATTGTACTAATAAAGTTATTGAATTGCAACTTTTTTTTCTAAGGCTTTTTCCAGCTGACAGCCGATAATCCTTTCGTCCCGATGGGACGCATACTCGACCATACAGTAGACACCAACACACTTGCGAGCTTCTCTGATCTGGGATCAACAGAATGCGGGGCCCTCCGAGACAACACATACATGAGAGACAGAGGCAAACAACCATGCCCAAGGCGAAACTCGAACTCGCGACCCTTCGGACCGAAGGGCTGAGTCGGTGCACGCTCGTAACCACCTGGACCGTCCGCGTGGGCGAACTCCAACTTAATATTTTAAATTTGTCGAACAAAAAATAAGTAGGTGGCTTGACAAAAAGGTTACATGATTGAACGGTTGAACAAAAAGTAACATGTGCGACTCGCGAGCTCTTGGGATTTGAGAATGTGACCCGCAGTTACAAAAGGGTTGCCGATACCTATAGTTCACGGACTACAACACTAGTAAAACGCGAGAAAAACGTATTTGGATTTATGAACGTTATTTTACATCATTATATAGTATTTATTATTAACATAAATCCTATGAAGCCTTTTAGCAATGCTAACTCTATGGTCAACTTACGAGTAAAATTGTGAAACCTGCATTTCAACTGCTATAGCCAAAAAGCACGATTATCTTGAAGTTCACTTTTTGGATGTGTCAGAATAGCAGCCTATGAATGAAGTTTATTTAAATAATGTTTCTAAAATATCAGTATCACGATGCGTTCACAGTGAATATGCACGTTGGTACGTGAGCTCACAGACCTTTATAAGTTTGAAAGTATCCCACGTAATGTTTGAGTAGTTTAAGTACTAATTTCATTACAAAGAAAGAACTGTATGAACGAGTACTTACAGAAAATTAGCAATGCACTAAAAGCGCTGTCTAAAATAAAGCAATGTATACTATTTTAGGAGAATAATAATTCCAAAGTAGTTTTACGTCAAATTAATAAATAATTATAATTTAGTAATACATCAGTGTATCATAGTCATATGTGACTACAACTACATACTTCTCCGACAAAACTTCTTGAAACGGTTTGGTAGAAGTCCCAAGCCTGTGTGAGTGAGTATATTTACAATTCATATAATCCTCTTGCAACAATACAACAATATTTTAATATTGTAGCTGAGTTTTTTCTTGCTGTCTTTATAAACACATGAATTCTAATTTCAAAATTCCTTAATCAAGAAAGGTCTGTTGCTGTGAAATAATAAACAGTGCTCTTATTTCGAGGAGAAAAAGACGAATTAAGAAATTATTGCCTGAGAATTAATAAACGTTTAGTACTTAATAAAACAGTAGAGAGAAGCTTTTATTGCTACACTTTGATGAGATAATACTTGTAATGCATACACTTTAATTCTTTGTGATTAATAGATGGTGTTTGACATTGTGTAAATTACTCCCAAGATTTTTTTGTAGGCTACTCACCCAATTTTTTAAATAATAAACAAAGTTTAAAAATGAATGAAGGTTGTCGAAAGCGGCCGCGCGCGGGGCCGCTGTGGAAGTCGTCGGCCGTAGCGAAAGGGGCAGAGGGGGCACGTGCAGAAAGGCAGGTGGGCGGGGCAACCGCAAAACTACTTAGATGTTAAGTTACGTCTCCGTCGTCCATGTTCAAAGCGGTTTGATAATGGAGAGACTGAAAAGTACTGTGAATATACTCTTTTGGAGGGCATTATCACTTCAGTTTTCTAGACGTCTTCCGCCGGAATAGCTCTGAAGAAGGTCGCCGCATGATGGCTGAAACGCCGCCCACAACGACAAACACGCTACTCGACCCGTACGGCCAAGGGCTAGCAGTTTTTATCTGCAGTCGCCTTTCCCAGCTATTATTGTATTGATTTCAGATTTATTTGTAATTGTAGTGTGCCAAAAATCACTTTTAAAAAAGATGTAAAAGATCTTTAAGATGAAGATTCGAATAGTTGCATCTAGTTCACAAGAACTATTTCATGTCCTAAAGTTGGACTAAATGGAAAATGCCAAAATATATTATCGCAATCAAGTATTAGAAATAAGCCAGTCATTAAAAGTCCTTGATTTTTTAGTATGTAATGAAGTTTCAACAGTTAATACACCTTAGGATTTTTTTGAAATATTATGTTCCACAAACTTCTAGAGAAATAAATAGGTAAAATCGCTGAAGTAGCAAATTTCAACATGTGTGAGAATTGTAACTATTATATTATTTTTAGTCCGTCCATTTTGTAAAAAAAATCGTGAAGTCAATTCTAATATAAAGGAAAAATAGGGAAAATGGAATTATTTTTCGACCAACTGTTAGTTTCCACTAGCAAATATCTTCGAAACAAAATTAGGAACACATTATCACCAGGAGTAAAATTAGTGATTTTAAATTTTAATTGTTTTCTTCGTTTCAAAAAGGTTCCGATAAGCCCGAACACCCGACACGAATGCCCGAAATCAAATGTTTCAGGTGGCTAAAGGCTTTTTTTCTTCAAATTTTTACGACGCTACGTTAATGTAAGAAGGTTAAAGTGATTACACGTGGGCACTTTGGCATACATTATGTTATTTATTACATATAACTTATCCTTTTGTAATAACATACAAATTCCTTCTTGATTTTACTATTTCACTTGTAAAAATATATTTTTGCTTTTGCAGACCCATCGGTCAGGTTTACTTCTACCCGGGATGATTCCAAAGTTCTTCTCTATGCATCGCTTTGTCAAATCGTGACTTGTTTGGCAATTCTATTTATACGAATAAATCTCATCGCTGAAACCCGAGTAATTTTCTCATTAAAAAATCTTAAATAAAGCACTCTATAGTGCCACAAAAAATTGCCCATTCAGTTGAAAAGACATTTGGAGAAATGTAATTCAGTTTTACGAGGTCTGGAGAGTAAACGGAAGCATTCACTAAAATCCTGATATCCGAAGAGCTTGGAAAGGTACTCGTGACCATTCCGAAAGAATGACTATAACCCGCTCTTGTGCTTACTACCGGGCTATGGAATTGCCCAGCAAAATTTTTATTATATTTTTAGAACCGTGTTGAAGCAAATTGATGAGAAAGGATCAGTACTCCGCAAGCGCTCGATTCATGACTGTCAGATATATTTCTTCTAACTATAATACCAATTTAATTATTTTTTGATTTAGAATTTAATTATGTGTAAAATTTAATAGGAAATATTACTAACTTTCTTTGAAAACGTAATTCATGAATTAGTCAAAAAATATTTTAAACTATAAGCAATTTCTTTTTTAAATCTGCAAGAAAATCTACGAATAGAAGAGTATTAATTATAGAAAGAGAATAGAACGAGGAGACAAGTGTATTAATTACTTGGTTTGGAATCTGTGTTAAAAGAAAACATTCAATTACATTTTAATATGACAGATAATCAACACCAATAGACTCCAACCTCAGAAATCCCTCAGTAGTTTCCTCAGTAATTAACTGTAATAACACGTTAAAATATATAATGGGAAGTTAATTACTGTAGACTTGTTAATTATTCATACCAACTTCATTATTGAAAATTTAGTAAAATACACGAAAATATACTTCTTCTGGAGCTTTAGAAAATAAAAGTAACACCCGATGGCAAAACTGCTGAAACCTAAAAACTAAATGGTCTCCATAAATTCCACAGGCGCCTTTGAGCGCCTTTTGTGGGAGTAATTCACAGCTATTTACCACACTCGCGTGCTTTTTCAACACGGTAACCCATTAGCCGTGGGTGGATGCGTGAGAAGGGCATTCCCCCGACGCCACCCTCTTCTTCTCCTGCCTGAGCCCCGTACGCCCCCGGAGGTAAATCTAATACGCGCGGAATAGGCGGGCGACGAAGTGAGCGCGGGCGGCACGGGCGGCGCGGGCGGGCGAAGGGGCGATCGATGGGCGGCTGCGCACGCCCGGGGCGCATCGCCATGGCGACGGGCTGCTGCGGCCCCGCGTGCGCCTCCCGCCCCCGCTCCCGCCCCCGCTCCCGCCCCGGCCCGCCCTGTCCAGCCCGCCCGGCGTTGCCAAAGCGCGCCATTCCGCAGATTCTCAGGTTCGCACCTGAGCGGCAAGCGAAAGGGTGCGGAGAGACGCGGAGATCGTGCGCTCATATTTTATGCACCGCACTGTCCTTCCTCCACTCGCTTAACAATGGAGAGAAGCTTCTCTGAATCTAATACAGAAGGGAGTAAAAGGAACATCGAGAAAATGTACATCTATATTGTAATTTCTTATTACTATTTGTAATAGTTATTTAAACAACTATCCGTTATCGGAATGAGTTTTCTTATTTCATGAAGCCCATATGCAACGTTTGCTTTGTTTTGAATATTTTACGTGTTTATTTATTTTGAATATTCTCGGAATTGTAACATATCAATCGTACAAATTAAAAATAAATTTAATGTACATTAATGGATATTATGAAAACGAAAACAGTAATTGTATTAAACTTGAGTTCTTACAATTCACAGCAAAGCTTATCTTCTGCCAAACATTGTTGTTTTCCCTGAATAAATTACTTGAGATTATTTTAAACAATTTTAGTCACACGTTCAGAATACACCATTAAATGCACTTTAAATTCTCTCAATATTACTAAATTACATTATTTATTTTGGAAAACCGGGGTCTTTGAAATGTTTGTAACAACAAGCGTTTTTCAAAACACATTAATAACTTCTTTACTTTTGTCCACAAATAAAATAATAATCTCGTGCGTATAAAGTTCCCTTTTTCCTTTCGGCACGAACTTGGAGTACCAACCCCCTGATCGCGAGCACTTAAGCGTCGCGTGTATGGATTTCGCTCACGTCGTTCTCGCGACGCCGCGCCGGCCGTGACCGCGCGCCCGCTGACGTCATGCGTGTTTGCGCGCGTGGGGGCGGCATGGGGTTGGCGCGGGGCGGCCGGGGGCGGCACTCATTAGCCGGATTAACCGGGAAAGCGTCACGCGTCGGCAGGAGCGTGCACGCACAACTCCTAGGCCCTGACGGTTTTCCGTCGTGCATGCACCGCCAAGTCGTGCGAGCGACTTAGACGTCGACAAGGGTTTGAAGAAATTTTAAAGGGACAAATCGGAAGCTTCGGGATATATCACATCACAAGACTGCAAATGACCACCTTCGAACGCGTTGGATTTTTCGAGATGTATAGATCGTATAAAATGCGGATCGTTATGTTGCATTTATTTTGGCCCCGAGAATGGAGATTATCCGATTGACTCACCCAGCGGGATCTTGTCTGCGAGGGCTCCTCCTCCGGCGCTGCATATTCCCAGCAGCAGAGGCAACACGAACAGAGGCAGTACAGCGGCCACTAAGGCCGTCGGCGGCGCAGAGGAGAGACCGCGGCGACGAGCTCGCGAGCGCGGCGGCGGAGGCGGCGGCCCCGCCATGGCGGCCGGTGGCGGCGGCGGCGGCGGCGGCATGGCAGCGCGGCAGCATCCCACGCCGGCTCCTGCGCGCGCCGCACTGGCGCCCGCCGCAGCGCCCCGCCCGCCGCCGACGCCGCCCCCGTCCCCGGCCCCGACCCCGCGCGCCGACGCGCCGTCCCACAAGGTAAGGGACGGGGTAAACGGAGGTGTGCGTGCGTGTCAGAACCCAGCCGTCATACTGGTTTTTATCATTGTTCGTGTGCGCGGTGCCTGGATCTACTTCACTAATGAGGTTTCTCTCCAAGAAGAGTATTATTTGATGATTACATGAGGAGTAATCTGTAAAAATATGTTTCATTTCTACGGACTATAATTTTTCCTGGGAATGTGAATTCATATCGGAAATTATGAAGAAAATATTGATAATTTATTGTTTGTAGAATATTCTTACCACATCAATAATACTTCTTAAAATATCTTCTTAAATCGACATTATTTAAATTCGTGATCATTCTTCTATGTTATTTTGTTTTTCAAATGGTTCTCTTTTTTGCTTGCAATAATTGTATGATTTGAATGTCCCTCCACAAACTTCATTTATTTACTAGTTCACGAGTTCTCCTACAGGGCGCATATTACTTTCTGATCTTCACCGTAGAGGGCAGAAGTGTACATAAACACTTTTCAATGTACTTTTACAAAATAGAGCTCTGCCGGTCAGATGATGTTTTGTGATTGTTAATGTAATATATCTGATTTTACGCTGTTGGTGGTGGTGAATCCTCGGTCTGAAATATAAAAATGGATTATGATGATGTATTCGTCTTGGATAATGGGGCGTGTACTGCGAAAGCTGGTTTTGCATCTTCAGATGAGGCCAGGTATAACCCCAGAAATTTCATTTACTTTTCCAAATGACTCTGACGTATTAGATTCTTTATTTGTATTGTTATTATTTACTCTCTCAAATATTTTCATCTCTTTAGAATAATTCCAAACTGTATTATGAAAGCAAAAAGTGAAAGAAGAAGGCCCTTCATAGGAGATCAAGTAGAGGAGTGTAGAGATGCATCAGGTTTATTTTACATCTTGCCCTTTCAAAAGGTAAATAGTTTAATTATCTTTTTTTCAAAATTGTATTATTTTAGGTTATTTTGTTTCAAATTTTTATTGTTTTAGTTGGATAATATGTAAATGTTTTTTTCTATAATATTACTTTAAAAGTATTTTATGTTTCATTAATGCAAATTATTAAGATGTGATCATGTAATATAATTGTTTATTGTGTGTATAACATTCAATCTGTGCTTTGCAATTGCCTTTTTTTCTTTGATTGAGCCATTATAATTGTACAGTATAAAAAAAATTGAATTTATCAGAACAACAAAATGAACTTACCTCATAAACTGACAGTGAGAAATTGTATAGAAATGGAAAAATCTTGCTCCAAGTGAACAATGTCACTAAAAAGATGATAAGTCATTGATAAAGAAAACTTTATTCTTGAATGTTTCATAAGTTCATTTTTTCTGCTTTAAGAGCTCTCCTTATAAAAAATCTCTTTGTGAAATATGGTTGTAGAAATCCATTTAGTATTGTTCTTTTTAAAGTTATGTGATCGAAAGATCATGTTATTAAATACAAATTAGCAATCAAGTATTCATGTATTTCTTTAAACATTAAATAATTTAGTCATTGTTAATACTGTTTCACTTTTTTCAGGGTTACTTAATTAATTGGGATGTTCAGAAGAATATCTGGGACTACATTTTTAGTGCTGAATGTTTACCTGTCAACTTCCCGGAAACTCCTGTAGTTATTACTGAGCCATATTTTAATTTTAACTCCTGTAAGGAAGCAATGACAGAAATATTTTTTGAAGAATATGACTGCCACTCTCTTTTGAGAATAAATGGTGAGTTACAATGTAACATATACTCTTCTGTTAAGTATATAAATGGTATTTAAGAGAATGTTTAATTAAAAGTAATATTTTTAATACTGAATTAGGAATCATTGAAATCATGTAGTTCAAGAGTACTAATGACTGTTAATTTTATAATTATTAATCTCTCTAACATACTCTTAATTATTACAGGATATTACTTACTACTGTAATAAGTAGTAAGTAAATACTTAATACAGGATAAGTGTAAAAATATGCATTTTATTCAAACTTCGTCATGGTGTCATGATTAGAAATGATTTTTATGAATTAATATTTTTGGTTTCATCATGTTTGATTAAACTTGATTAAGAATTGCAAATTCAATTAACTTGATTGTGCAAATGTTTACAAGAATGAAGGCGGTGGACATAAAAAGGGCGCATATGCAAAGAAAAGCCCTTTCGAGAAAAACTGTTGAAAGTTTTGTTTGTGTATATAAAGTATATGCCTTTAGATAACAAGATAATAATAACTGAAATATAAAAAGTATCTATTCAAGACATGTTATACACATTAAAATGAAAGGTCCAACTGTTTACTTGTATGAAAACAATAATTATTATGCTCATGGTTTTATGCCTGTTGTATGCAGAACAAATATAAGGTAATAAAAAGAAATAAAACGCCAAATATATGGAATAAATATATTACAAAGTGAGTAATAGCTCTTAGAAAGATATTATGCCATTCAGCGCAACAAACATTTTTTTTTTTTCCAACAAAGAAAATTTGGTTGACATCAATTAGTAGGGCAATATGAAAGAAAACGTCTCATTTTTTAAATCTTCTTGTAAGAACTTAACATTTTCTATAAAGTTAACATCCTCTTCAACTAGAAATCGGTATAAACATTTTAAATCAGCAACTTTCTTTCGATTTACATCTGGACACAGACGTTTTTCAGTAGTAACAATGTCAAATCCTTGGTACCTGGTACACACAACAAAGTACAGTGTGTACAGGCTTCCCCTAGAGAAATGATATTAAAAATATATCCAAGTCTTGAAGCGAAATCCTTATCCATTACAATATGAAATGGAGCTTTTTGATTTAGGACCAACACCAACTCGTACATCATTTATTTCCTTATTATCACTATTATTCTAATAATAATAATAATAGTAATTATAATTATAATAAAAAACACTTTGTTCAAAACAAAAAATGATGATGCCTACACAGTTGCAGCCATCTGCACATCTCCTTTCAAACTTGGGTACCAACCTCAGTTTTCAAGATATACAAATGAAACATCAACTTACTAAAGAACATGACGAACACAAATAGCCATTCTGCATAAAAAGAGCTTATAGACTTATGTGCCCTTTTTACATCAATCGCCGCAGTTGAAGGAATCCAATTGAAATTATCTACTTAGTAACTTCTTTTAATACATTTCTTCCCATTCCTCCCCTTTTTATTCCATTAGGAGCTCCTATCCTGTTTTAAAGGTAACCTCACTTCAATGTTTGCAATTTTATGGATATTCCTATAAAATTTTTCAAATTAAAACATTTTTTTCATTACAGTTTTGATAATTTTAACATTCACTTATAGTTTCATATTAATCATAACTTCAAAAATATTGCGTGGTTATTCATTTTTCATCAACCCCATTTGGGTTTTGTTTAAATTGTGGGAACCCTTGACCTCTTCCTGTGCTTCTCCATCAGTAAAGAATGTTTTTGTTTTTTTAAGGACCTCATAAGTATTGAAAATAATCATGTCAAGTTCCACTGTTGATGAAGAAAAGTAAAGATTTGCCAAAGAGAATGAAGAAAGTCTACAATAAGCCTACAATACACTTCTAATCAATGGAGTTTCGGTGATAATAGGAGTTTAATGAAATTGAAATTTATAAACCTACTAGTGGACCCGACAATGCTTTGCTTTTGCAGTGTTTTACACACCATATACTACTGATCATGCGATTGTTAATCCCATTTTAAGCTACGCTAATTGATAATCGCATTTTAGAAGTAGATTTGGCATTTAATGTGCAACACACTGTGCACATTCCCTTTTATTTATAATATTTTAATGAATAATTTATGTTTTATGTCTTATAGTATGTGTATAGGCATTGGCCTATGTGGAGGTATTTTTTTTCTTTTATAAACAAATACTTTATTGTAATTAAGAGTGTTTCAAAAAGCACACTTCAACATGTTACATTGTCACCATTGAAATATTAAGTTTGCTTATCATATATGTAAATAGTTGAATTTATATTTCAATATTATTTTCACCAAAGATTTATGGAAACAATTGAAGTGATTTAAATAACTTTTTTTTTTATTGACGGCAAAGAAAGAGGTAAATAACAATCTTCACATTAGGATCGTGACTGAAAGTGGGAACAGCTTATATTTTTATATTGAAAATGTTCTGATGTTCCTAAGCATGACAGAAAATTTTTGTTTAAGGACCAGTATTGTTGAAAATTTCCTTACGTTAATTTAATGATCAACTCAACCATTCATTGAACATTTTTTACTATTTGCTCTTTGATGAACTGCAAAATTTTGGATTTAGTGCAATGAATACAATCAAGACCAAAAGTTGACCATGCTTGCAAGTGAGTATATCAAGAATGGACAAAGACACTTGTGTGATTTTAATTTGATGGGAAAGATGAAATTTAAATTTTAAAATGACATGACATCTACGCTATAATAGCCAACTGCATGTTCAAAAAGTATCTGAAACTTGAAAAGTTAATAAGGACTGCAGAGGTTGACATCGAAGTCGTATGTCTCTGTAAGAAGTTAATTGTTACATTTAATGGGTCCAAGAAGGATTGTTATGTGGATTGTGGCTACGTGAAATAAAATTGGTGATTTTAAAGCAAAAAAATCAGAGTAACTTTTTAAAACTAAGGAGGCAAATTTGTATTTCATATCTCAAAAGTAAGTTGTTTCATACCAGTTGTGACTTCGAGATTTGTAGACATTGCCTGAAACATTGCAAATATACAGGGTGAGTCACGTAACTTTAGCACCTCCAGTAATTTTGGAATAGTTGAAGTTGCAGTTTTAACAAAAGTGTATGAGGGAATGGGGCTAATTGATGCATGTATTCATTTCGATTGTATCACGTGTATTTTAAGAGATATTATGGCAGCTTTGTTTTTTCAAATGGAATTAAACATATTTTTAGTCTATCATGACAAGCGTAAAAAGATGAATCCAATGATATACTTATTGTCATATGTAAGATCAACATTTTTTTGATTTTTGCAACTGGTGTTTAACATATATTTTAAATGTACAGTCCACCAACCAAGGTCACGCAGCGCTCTCCTTGCTACCACATGCTCAGGATGTTACAATATTCGTTAAATACGAGATGAAAAAATCAAAATTACTCAAGATAATGCTTTTCTAACATATGACATTATGTATATCATTGGCTTTGTCTTTTTACACTCGTCATGATAGACTCAAAAATCATGTCTATTTCCATTTGAAAAAAACAAAATTACCTCAATATCTCAAAAAATAAAAATGATCAAATAGAAATGAATACATGTATTAATTAGCTCCACTTCATCATGCATTTCCGTGAAAACTGCGTTGCAATAACTTCAAGCATTCAAAAACTGCAGGAGGTGCTAAATTTATGTGACTCATCCTGTATATGGAATGAAAAATTTGTGAACAGCAAAGACGATATCAGTTACGATGTTGAGTAGGAAAACAACAAATGTTATGCACAGATTGCAATCTTAAATTGTCTGCCAACATATTGGGACCTTACCAAATGAAGTAAATATATTTTACAGTTACATGCTTTTATGAATCTTATAGTAGCTTTCATGAATCTTATAGCATCGTCTAATTTGGTGAGATATCTATCATATTTGATGAGTGTCCAAATTTGAAGTCCAAAAATTTAAAATAAAATTCAGTCTGTTTGATCTAGATCTCATTAGATATGAGTACTGTGAAGTTCACACCTTTTTTTATTTGAGGATCATTGAATTGTCATATTTATCTTTTTCACTTCCTTTTGAATTGGATGATTATTTTCTTTAATTTCACTTATAAATCTGTGGCTTTCATGAGTCTTAAATGAGAAAATTTTTATGTTGAACTGTTGAATATTTCCTGTAACTAAATAATGTAATCAAATGATGTAAATTCAATTTGTGTATTTTCTAACATGCATGAAAAAGCAAGTGATGGAGTTCGTTTCAATTGACAATCAATATTATACATGGAAGTGAATGCATTATGAGGAAAATTTTACTTAACATTCCACAAACTTGTATGTTTTGTGTGTTAATTAATTTAAAAGTCAAGTTGTTCCCATGTGAGTATTTCACCAGAGATCAATATATTTCTGATCTCGTAGAGCATTCAAATATCAATTTCCTTCAGTCTTCCTTAACTGTTCATTCCTTCCAAAAATGGAAAATGAAAGGTGATAAATTTCATTGAGAGGTTGGCTTTGCAATGGCTGTTGATTGTTAGCAGGGTTGCCAACTAATTTTTTACATAACACATTTTTTTTTTTCTTCTTCTTCTTCTATTTGCATGTGCTTTATCTTTTGTTTCCTATAAAATATTTTCTGAAATAAAAATTAGGTTAACTTGTCAATCGTATCTTGACAAATAGTACATTACATTTTTTTCCTCTTCATTTTCTTTACAGAAAACCTCTTGATAATTCCTGATATGTTCTTATAAAATTTGTAATTCCATTTGTGTCAGTATTTGTATATTTATGTAAAAATGTGTTCCTTTAAAAAATAAGAGTGTTGAGTTGGTAACATTCAATAACAATTCTGAAGTATGTTCCCAAACATTTATGTTCGTATTTCATTTTGTATTTTTTCAGCTGGGGATCTGTCCAGTTATCATTATTTCAATACAAACCAAAATTCATTGTGCTGCTTATTAGTAGATGTTGGTTATAGTTTTACACACATTGTCCCTTATATCAAAGGAAAAAAACTGAAAAATGGTATTCGAAGAATAGATATAGGTGGGAAAGTTCTTACCAATCACCTCAAAGAAATTACTTCATATAGGTAAGTATTAGTTACATATTGGAGGGTTTAGAAATGAATATTCAATGAAACCAATATTAAGTGACCACTGTTGGTTTTATGAGAAACAGGTATATAGTATACATACACTTTACAGTTCTCGTAGCCAACCCATCTTAACTTAATCGAGGAATGAAGGAAAAGAGAATTTGAGCAAAAGGTCTGAATAGCACTTTCACTTTAAAATTATTAATTGTTTTTTGACAAAGTGTTTTTAAAATGGGCTCTTCGACCATCAAATCTGGGTGTTGAGGCCAATGCCCTCTAATTGTGTTCATCATGCCCTTATTTACAAAATGCAATGTTAGGGACTTTCTTTTAATTTGGGGGCAGGGGGGTCGATTCATATGGATACAACTCTTTGTTAAGGATGTATTGTGAATTCTGTTGAGATATGTTTTGACAACAAAGTTTTCCCTTCATGTGAAGGGAAAGGGGGGGGGGGGGGGCATTTGCAAGAGTTCTTCCTTTGGTGTCCTAAGTATACATTTTAAATGCGAAAGTTAATTATAAATCCAAAAATGAATTATCCAGAGAAATCAGGGTGGCTGTCTGATTTCAAAATAACTGCCTTTTGATAATCTAACTATAATGATTATTTCCTTATACAATTCAATTGTTGTTTGCCTGTTTGTCCAAGCTAATTTCAGGAATGGCTAAATCTATTTTATAGTTTTCACTGCAAAGTAGAGTATATTGTCTGGTATAATTTAGGCAACTTTCTTCCCAAATTATTCTTTTCTATTATATAAAAACATTTATTTGTTGTTGGTTTTTTTTACACAAATGTACAGTTTTATTCTAATCTTAATAACAATTTTCAAATTAGACTTTCAAAATAAGAGAAAAATGACTGTCTACTTGTGATTTCAAAAGAACTACCTCCATCTCTCCTTCCTATCCTTTAAATCGAAATATAAATGTGCACTCTTACAGTTTTCCATGATTGTATTGAAAAGAGCAAGAAAAATCCAATAAAGTTATTTCGATATTTCTGAATAACCATAAAATATTCTACTAAATACTTTTTGATACTTCCCATTGTGCCATTAGTCTTGGTATGATTGAAAGTCAAAATTGTTTCTGAGGATATGCCAGGAGTATGCAACTCTTTACAGTTCCCTGTAGTGTGGTGGTAGAAGTATAATTGAGGAAGTCGAAGTAAAAAGGGCACATAAGCCAATGGGCCATTTTAGGCAGAATGGTAATTTGTGTTCACCATGTTCTTTAGTGCAAGAGGTTGAAGTTTCATTTGTGCATCTTGAAACCTGAGGTTGAAAGCAGCTGTGTAGAGTACGTGAGAAGCAGGTTGCTGCTACTGTGAAGGCATTATTGTTTTTGGTTTTGAACGAAGGGATTATTAGAAAATTAGTGATAATAGTGACATAAATGGTGTAGGAGTAGGTGATGGTCCTACATCAAAAAGCTCCATTTAATATTGAAAAGGATAAGGATTTTGCCTCAAGAGTTAGAAACATTTTTGATTTCATTTCTCTAGGGGAAGCCCATTTGTAACAGATAAAATCCATTCAGGATAATGAATTATGTGCTCATAAAATACCTTGGGAATGGTGCTGTTCTATGTTCTCGCACTCCAAACTTGGTAGCATATACTTGGTACCAAAGCTTTGACATTGTTACTACTGAAAAACCTCCTTGTCTAAATGTAAATCATAAGAAAGTTGAAGATATATCAATTTCTAGTTGAAGAAGATGTTAACTTTATAGAAAATATGAGATTTAAAAAATGAGACTTTTTCTTTCATGTTTCCCTACTTATTGATGTCAAGCAAATTTTCTTTGTTATTAACGAAAAGTTTGTTTGCACAGAATGGTATATAGGCACAATATGTTTCTGAAAATTATTATTCACTTTGTATTAAGATTGTATTACATACATTTGACAGTTTTATTCCATTTTATTACCTTAAATTTGTTATGTGTAAAAAGGACACAAACTCACATGCATTAAAATTGTTTTCAAACAAGTCACAGTAGTTGTGCCTTTCATTTTACTGTGTATAACATGTCTTGAATAGCTACTTTTTATATTTCCGTTATTATCTCATTATCAAAAGACATAAACTTTATGTACACAAACAAAAGTTTCAACACAGTTTTTCTCAAAACAGCTTTTTCATTTATGTGCCCTTTTAACTTCAACCGCCTCAATTGTAGTGAACATGGCTGATCAGGGCAAGCAGCAGCAAGGTAGGGCAGGGTGAGGAGGTGCAAGGTAGAGAGCTAGGCAGGTGGGAGGGAGCTGGGTAGGTTTGGGCATTCCGGGAAGGGCAAAGTGGAAATACACTACAGATACAATTAATTCCTTTTCCTAATAGATAAGAAATAAGATTTCTTAAGGGCCCTCCATATATTACATGATGCAACTTTGGAGTATTTTGAATTACTCCTCTCCCCTCTGTAACACACCTGTAACATGTGCTTGAACCCCCCTAAATAATTACTTAATGCTGATGACAACACATCCCTTCATTTACAATAAGTAAAAATAAATTATTTAATGTAAAACAATTTGAACTAATTTTATTTGTGTTATGTATTAAAATTTATGATCATGAAAAACTTTTGGCTGACTGCACCTACCCATAAGATTGGGGAAAATTTGTGAAAGAAGGAAGGATGTGTAGGCGAGAAAATCTGACCTGCCATGCACACACGATCATGGATGACACTTGAACAAGAGTTTACTCTGCCAATTGAATTGGATTCAGGAATATACTTTAGAACAGTTTTGATTATTTTCTTTGTATGTAATAGATTCAATTCAATCAATTATTCATTGATGAAAAAATATTTGCATTTATTGTAATAATTTATATCATACATCTTTTTTATTTTCTTTATATTTTTTAAAATTTAATTTGTTTATATTTTAATGTTAAGTGTAAGACAGAATAAAAAGCAAATGTTAAAAAATAAACTGTCACATACATTTGTAACGCTGTCACAAACTCCCTCCCCCCTCTTTAACATTACATAATTTATGAATGACATCTTAAGCTAGTAAAGAAATAAAAATAAACTACCCCAGAAGGTGATAATTAATAATTACTGATAAAAACATAGTGCTTTATTCAAAAGTTCACTTACAAACGTAAATGAATAGATGAAACAATTTGGTGAAGTAATTTGTATGGAATGGAAAATATGTCAATATCAAGTTTATTTACTGGTTTGCACCTACTTGTGAGAATTATCCAATTATAATCAAGTAGGACAAAATGAAAGTAGATGATTGAAGTGTGGAAGTGTTACATCTTAACCATTCATAAAAATGAAGACTTTTGAACATAAAAATGTCAACAAAAAAATCAGTTAACTTGATTGGCAATATATGGTGGGTACTCTCATTATTAGGGACTGTTCTCTTATTCAAAAATTTCCTAAACTATTTCATTGAGCAAACAAATTGTTTTTTAATGAAATTTATTTAATTTGATATTGCTGCTGGCATCATTTTTAATGTTTTTGATGTGTTCCTCTGGTCAGAGAACTCACCCGACATAAACCCCATAGTGAACATTTGGGAGCTCATCAAGTGGGCAATCACCAAGGAAGTGAACATTCCTCAGTTGACTGATACTCTTATCAGAGAATGGCATCACATTGAACTCCAACAAAATCTAAAATTCTATATAGAGATCCCTGCCTTAACCTTTAACCTTTTAGAGGGTAGTGCAAATAACCCAGAACTTAGAAATTCCCATTATTTTCAGGCAACTCCATGTAATGGATGAAACTTATGTTATGAATCAAGTAAAAGAAGACGCATGTTTCGTGTCACTTGATTTCTATAAAGACATGAAGATCGCACAAAAGAGAGGCAAAGAAAATACTATTGTGCGTGACTATGTATTGCCAGATTATACATCTATTCGTCGTGGCTATGTGAAAGATCCAGCCGTTGCCCCGAGTGGGGAAGAGGGAGACCAGGTGAGGGCAAGCTATTTTCTAAGGAAATGCATTTCAGTTATTTTCGTTGAGACTTTTTTTTCTAGATAGTCTACATACATTTAGGAAATAACTTTGTAAAGTTCTATCGTAATGTTTTCAGAATAATAATTAGAGTTCGGAAGTTCAGGCATTTATTTTACCTAAAATAGGTAGGCAAAAGACATTTACTTTTACTAAAATATGTATATGAAAGGCGTTTATTTTAGCTAAAGTAGGGGTGCAAAAGGCTTGTAAACAATAAAAAATCTCATTTAAAAGGAATTATTTAAAAATTAATAATTAAAATAATTCACATTTTATTCAACCCTGTAATTCACATTAGCACTTAAGGTCACCTTGGTATTATTGCCCTTTTTCATTTAGATTTTAGCACAGCCTCTGCTTCCACATAAAGACAAAACACAGCTGGGTCTTTGTGTTTTCAGACTTGCAAGTTTAAATCCAGCGTGATCAGATTTGGGTGCACCAGGAGAGGAAAAATAAGCAAAATAATGATGTTAAGGCAGAAAAAGGGCAAAAGTAAGACAAAATGGCAAAAATAGGCATCAGAAGCTAAAATAGGCAAAAAACGTTTAAATGAAAATCTACTAAAACCTTGAAATGCAATTAAGAGGTTTTCTGTTGCTAAAAGTTATAAATAGTGATAATAACAAAAGGATTTTCCAAACTTCAGGCTCTAATATTATTATTGTTATAAATAATATTACCACATATATTTTACTTAGCAAAGATGTTAGTGAGCAGGAAAAGTTGAAACTAATTTATATCCCTTGTTTGCACATACAAAACAAATAAAATGTTTGTGTTCAAAGTATCTAATCACAAATGAAATTTCAGTATTGTTTTAAGAACAGAAAATATTCATGAATCTAAATATATTTGTATTCTAAGATAAAATACTAGTTTGATTCTCCCATGTCATGCCCTTCAAGATTCTTGGTTCCCATTTTGAAAAAGAATAATTTTTCAAATAAAATCAGTTGTTGGCTCACGGATTGAATGTAAAATTTCTATAATAATCACTTATTTTGCAGAGAAATGATGAAATGTCATCTGTTCTTGATATTCTTTTCCTGCTAAATATTTTGTTGTTTCAGCAAACACTTCGGCAATAACGAGCGGTTTACTGTGCCTGAATTGCTTTTTAATCCGTCTGATGTGGGTATCACACAAATGGGCATTAGTGGAAGCCATTGTGGACTCATTGTCAGTTTGTCCTGCTGAGACTCATCCTCATCTGTATCGCAACATCATGTTGGTGGGTGGCTCACACGTTGTTTCCTGGTTTTTAGGGATCGCGTGTGTAAGGAGGTTCGTGCCTTGGCCCGTGTGATTTTGAAGTGAATGTCACCCTAGCAAAAAAGTAAGAATAATATTTAATTTTTATCTATCAAGTATTGATTTTTAAATTTTCATTTTACATAATGTTACATTTTCATAAAGTGAATATATATTGAATAAAATTAAATGCTAATAAATTTGAAATGAAATACAGTATTATATTGATTACTTTGATAAAAATCTGCTCTTATTGATGCCAGAAATAAAAAATATTTCACTAACTCTAGCAAAAATCACTCTGCAAGTTGTTACAGTGTGTTAATGTGGATTTCCAACACATATCTTTATAAATTAACATAGTTGGACATTGAAAATTTTGGTGAAAGGCTTATTTAAAATTTCGTTGGTTTGTTATATTTTAAATAAAGAAGGTAACTTAACATTTGGAGAAAATATAAGGTATTAGTTCATTACTTATGAGAATAGCCTCAATTGCAGTGCCAGATGCAGTATTTACTTTCTCACAACATGCTATGGAGATAGAAACCCCAACACATAAGTAACCAATGGATTACTGAAAGTAGCATTAAACAATGGAACAAATCCTCATTAATAACCTTATTGTTGTATATAATCTTGTATCGTCATCAATATCAATAATCTAAATATCACTTTCACATTGACTCCACAATATGATATTTCCTTTTCTTAAGCTAGTGCATTTTGATTATAGATGCTGAGAATAGATCAACTAATAAAACCAAAATATTGATACAGCATAATTTCTTCCTAGTAGTAATTGTTTTTTGTTTGTGTGTTTTTTTAACAAATAAAAACCTGAATAATGGGTTCTTTGTTAAAGTGTATTTTTTAAAATAATTAAGGCATCTGGTAAAGCAAAGGTGTTGGATGCACCAGTGTGTTAGCTTATGTTTAAGGGTGTTATTGTTGTTGTTTTTTCTTCTTCCTCGCCCAAATTATAATAAAAGCAATAGTGTAATATCTGGACATTTGCATACATTATCAAAATCTTTTCAATATTAATCCCTGGAAATGTGGACATACTGTAAAAAATGATGATGCAAGAGAACACAAGTGTCAATACACTCCTTCATTTTTCTTTTTTCACAATAGTGTATTAATTTGATATTCTTCTCTCAGTCCAATAACATACAGCTGGAATGGTGGTCGGCTCCTGACACAGGACCCAGAATTCAGTTCCCGGTTGGTTTCAAAAGATGAATATGAAGATCATGGCTACAATATCTGTTTAGATCGCTTTGATGTGTAAGATCAACAGAATCTCATCTGCATTCTTCGAAGATAAGTGAGAGACATCCTATTACATTGTAAATAGACTTTTTTATGAGAAGGCAAAAAGCTGTATTTGTAAGATAAATAAATATATGTATGTATTTCTGTTTTATGTCCCCCCAACCCCCCTATGAGACATTTATTCCTGCGTCGCCCCCAATCTACCATGGTACTAACTAGACTCCTTATCCATGGTGCCGATGTGACTAATGAGCCCATATTGAACAATGTACATACTTCTAGAGAAGTATAGCTCGTGAGCCCATTGCACTTAGTCCTTTGTTAGAAGATGGGCCCTTGGATATATCTAGGGGGCACTGATGCTGGGGCCTTTACATCATGTGCCCTGACCTTATCCCCTGCTAATATAATTGACCAGAGAGGGAATTAATGATAAGAATTGAGGTTCAAGGGTGATTCATGATGTGCTTGAACTGCGCAACGCGATTCAACTCGCAGCATTCAGGCTTAATGTGAGCAACGAACTCTCTGCTTGGATGTAATGTATACTTGTAACACAAGCATCAATCGCACAAAACACATCGAATGACCTTGGCTGAGGCAGGAAAGCTTAACGAAAAGCATTTTATCTTGATTCTTGTAATGTGAAACTGTCAACCTTATATACATTGTGCATGCCATATATAGATGTGTATATGTTTACATGTATATACTACCAGGTGATCAGTTTAAAATGCAATCCACAGCAGGCAGAGTAAATTCCACTGGTAATTATGTTTGAGGGGGTCGGATATTGGCTGGCAGTTTCAAGCATGTAAACTGTCTGGAAGTACACTTAATCCCTTCTCCCCTTATGCCACCCAGAGAAGGAGAGCAGGTAACTGCTGTGGCCATGAGTTTAAGGAGAAAGCCTGCTTCTTTGGCATCGACAGACAATTGTATTGACATGATCGAAGAGCTCTTCATATATTATTTAAATGTGAATTAAGCTTGCCATGTAAAATATACATTTAGGTAGATTTAATAACAAACCTTGCTTGATTCAGTTACTCAAAAAAATATGCTTCAGAAATGTATACATGTTTTTTCTTTCTGTTTTAAATAAATATTAATAAACTATGAATTCCAGATTCACAGAACAAATGTTTATTGTCATTATTATTGTTATCATCATCATCATCATCATCATCATCATTATTATTTTATTGAAGTAACATGACTTTAAAAATAAAAATAGTTTTGAAAAGCGGGCTCAGTAATCAGTGCATAATAAGCACTGCTTAAATTGCCAGTGAAAGATAGTCATTGCTTTGTGATACATAACAGTTTTGTTCTTCATCCCAATTATCTCTATGTCAACGATAAAATTTTTGGAAATTCTCTGCTAGCAAAAATACACATGATAGTTTACTAATCGTTAAAGAAGGAAAGGAAATTATTTATTATGAAGAATTGATGTCGGAAGAAAGCGAACCTGATAAAAAATGTTCAAAATGCCCTTCATTTGCTAGCAAACAAGTATTAATTCACTTGAGATCATTTGCTGCAACCCTATGTAAAGTTTCTTCGTCAATCATCTGAATTGCTTCCTCGATGTTTCTTTGCAGCTCTTAGAGATTATATGGCTTGTTTGCCATAAACTTTACTTTTGAGGCATCCCTCAAGATAAAATCTGGTGAGGACAAATCAGACAAATGAGGGAGTCACTCGTGAAATTATTCTGTTCCTAAAATTCTCTTCAGAAATTGCATTGTCAACTTGGCAGTATGTGATGTCACTCCATCGTGATGAAACTTACATTTTCTCGCATCCTTTTCAAGATGGGACACAAAATTTCTCAATATATTCTGATTGGTATCTGCCGCTACTATTTCTTTGAAAAACAAAGGACCAATCATTCTGCGTCGAGAAATGGCACTCCATACTACAATTTATTTTTAATGCAATGGTCTCTCTTGTGTTTCCTGTAGTCTCTCAGTACCCCAGAGTCTACTGTTTTGCAGGTTAATATCCAAACCAAGTCTCATCGCTAAAAAGCACTTTATCAAGAGTCTCGAGAACTTCATTAACAAGTCGTCGTAGCCCATTACAGTAATTCATGTGAGCAGCCCTATCAGAAGTCTTAAGCTCCTGAGAAGTCTGCTGTTTGAATGCGCATTTGTAATTTTTTGTGGGAGTGTGCATTTCCATACGAAAAATTACATTGTCATGGAAAATTTCTTAATAATGTGTTCGGGGAAGTTGATAGGACATCCCAAACTTCCTCTAGTTTCTCGCTGCGTGAGCACTGTATTTTGGCAACTGCATTTCCGATCAAACACGCTCCCTGTGTCGTGATAGCACTTCATTGACAGAGGTAGCAGAAAGTATACTATCTGTAGGTGCGGTAGGGTACTCTTGTTCAGAGTAGACTCAGTTGAATTTTTTTCTCTGAAAACTGCTTGGCACTCTTTGAAAGATTGCATTCAGAAATGCTCCTCCACTACAAATCTGCATTGCTGTATGCTGAGGTGCATCATAACTTTCTAAACAGTGAATGATGAAGCAGCCTGTTTTGCTTTGAGAGGTATGACCCATATCACAAGTAGGGGGTGAGTGAAAGGAAGGGGATTGTGAGTGAAGGGTTTTGTCGCAGAAATGCAGTCTAATGAGCTGTCCCAGAAGCAAGGTTGCAATTCTTTCGCTTTTCTCTCAGAGCGAACAGCAGGGTTGCATTTTAAACTTATCACCTGGTATAAAGAGACCCCTTCCCACCAAGTAATTCTTCATCCAACTCATCAGACATTGTCTATGCTCAGTCATTGTTATGTTCCCCTAATATCTATTTCTGCACTTGGTAGCAAATGCATAACTTTAAACAGCCCATCCGACCACAAATAGACCTCAAAATTCTCCAGCCTTCCCAAATCAACAACTTCTCACAATGGATTTCTGATGCACTCTCAGGAAATAAAATTCACAAATTATGACCTCACCTTCATCTACTCTGAAGGTTCCTTCCAAAATGACAAAGTCGTATTTGCTTTCTATTGCCATTGTACCACTCTCAACCAACTCTTCATGCAATGCGTATGTTACGATTATAGTGATAATCAGTTATTATGTATAATTGTTGTTCATTATGATAATTTTCACATCAGATGATCATTATCCATAATGGCGCTATGGATAATAACAGTAGATCATAACCGACCTCACATTTTTAGTTAGAAGTGTGACGATAAACTGCTCCTATCTATCTATCTATCTGTCTATCTTACACAAAAATATCACATGAATTGGGATATTGCAAAACCCTCAAATTTCACCTTCAAAAATTTGTCTGGAGTGTAAGTAAACACGAACGAAAGCAGAAAAAGTCTTTTTTATCCAAACGATTTTATCCAGTTGGGATGTGCCAGTATTATTCTGAGCACCACAATTCTTTTATGCTGCAATTTGGTTAAAAGAATAATTCGCTTAAAAAGATAATAATTTGGTCTAACCATTATGCATAGAAGAGTTCATCAAAATATAATAATTCACATTTTGTGGGTGTTTTAGTTAGAATTCTCTTTTAGAACACATTTCAGTACAGATATTAAATTTTAGTACTAAAATATGTCATTTTGTCATACTTGACACTGCATTAGGTCGGCGATAAATCCTAAAGACTCCACTCTCTCTCAATTTGCTGATGGTGCTCCAGTCTTCTGCATACGTGATTAACATAAAACATTCTTGAGTTTGTCCAACCCTTTTTATGCCAGAATACTTTTTGTTGAACACTTCTTTTTCTTTTTCATTGGTTGGTAGGGACAATGGTTGTATTGGGACAAGTTTATGTAGTTTTCATGTCAGTCAAGTAATTGCACAATTCTTTTCAGAACTTTACTTGCTTCTACATACAGTTAAAAGAACATGACATTACAATAATTACATATTCCATATCATGAGTAGTTAGTCACAACATTCAGTGGAATATATGTTGGGCTGCCCTCCTAATTTTTACAATATAATTTTACTTTGTAGTGTACAAAGTGAAATGGCACTATCATCACACTCAGAATTACTTCAGAAGAAATAACTACATAGATGGAGAAGAATGAAATAGCTTATTTATTTACATTAAGTACAAAATACAATTTAGGGAGCAAATAAAGATTGACAATATCAGGAATCAAAAAACAAAAAAAAGGAGGGGATTCTCAAATTCTTAATTCTTTTCTTATTCAACTATTTTATTAGTTAATAGTTAATTTCTGTAATTTTTATAATTTTTTAATGAAATTAGAATCAAACTTGCTCTACCTTTTGGAACATTAAATATAAATTTAAATTGCCTTGAAGAAACAAATCTATATAAATACCCTTGGTTCTGTCTAAAAAGAGTATGAGTATTATTTTGAGCAATTTTAGAACTATTTATTAGTAATGGAAAAAATTGTTAGTATTAAGACAGACACCCCCTAATGCATCTATCTAAACACAATTGGTTTTGTTAAGAACATAGAGGTAATTGCAAGAAGCATAAAATTGTAATTCACTTGTCCAATTCATGAAGTATATTTTGAAAAATTACTTCTACAAATTTAGTGTTTTCCTGGAAATGGTGTTTCAGTTTCTCTTATTATGCTCATTTTGTTTGTAGTCGCCTCATGAAAATTCAATTATAATTTCACCTCAACTATGAAAATTGTTTCATTGAATATGTTTAGAGAACTCAGAGTTATTTGCGATCATTAAGTAACAATTTGTTTAATCCATAAATCTTATTTACAGTTTTGGAGAAAAATATTGTCTACAAATCACATTTACAGGTTTTATATCAGCATATCTTACAATAATATATTGAATATAAATGTACAATGTAATTTATCCATTATATTTTTTGTTTCAATCATCTACATACTAGGAGAAATAAAGTTTAAGGAATCTTTAATGTATGCATAATATGATAAAGTAAATCATGTCCCATGCAATGTGGAAAATACTGTCTTGGTATTTTAGTATGTAAAATCTGACATCTCTGCCTATTGATGTTGATTTTTTTCTGTACTGATGTAGAATTATGTATGTAATGATGTATGTATGTATGATGTAGAATTATTATGATTATAGAATATGTATAATTTGAGAGTACAAGAAACTGAAAGCCAGAGGGCGTAAAGAAAATGTGCTAAGCATTAAATTTGCTCCTTTGCCATTTAACTTATATCTGATATAATATATTGATTTATAGTCTGCAATTAATTATTAAAATATAAAATGTTCATAGAAATAAAATGAGCATAATTTTCTCCTTTGAAATGCAGAGAAACTTAACCTTATACCTGTACAACACTCAGTTTACCTGCCAGGACATTGTAATGACTTAGTTGCCTTGGATTTCGTGAAATGAAAGTTGAAAAAAAAAAGATTCTTTCTCAAAAGTTCTTGTTAAGCAAAGACTCCAAGTATTAATATGTTTCTGCAAGAAGATATGCATTTACAGAAGTAGTAGTATGTGAATGATCTTAATTATGTTCTTTGTAAAGCCATTTTTATTCTTTACTGTACAGTTCAATATTTTAATTATGATATCTCCATTCTATTATCAGGTGCCTAAAGAACCTGTGTTGCTATTCAGTTTGTTTATAAGTAGTAGATTCAGGAGAGTCATTTTCTTTTCATTTGCTTATAATATTAATTTTGTTTTATTTCAATTGTGCCGGAAATATTAATTCATTTTTGTTTTGTATTTTCTCTAAAAGAAACCGTTAATAGCTGGGAAGTGTAATTTTGTATCCCTCCCTCCCAGTAGGTTTTATGAGTATTCGAAATTTGAACAATTTATTCCCAAATATAATTTTGTTAAGGTGACAATAGATAAAATTCAATTCTTGATCATGATGAACTGGGGTTTAGCGTCAATAAAGATTTTATGTAGTACAAGGATAATTCACGGCAAAGATGACAGTTACGAATTCAAGCTTCTTCTGTTGACGCTGTTATTGCACATAGTCTGAATGCTCACGTTAGGCCTCCGAAAGTAATTTTGCCTGCAAGCCAAATGCTATGGACGCGATACCAACCGGGGAAGGCGGGACGCCGTCGCATTAAACTCAATAATTTATACGACCATTCCACTCCTGAAATTAAATCCAATAATGTTTAATTATACACATAAAATGCCCCAATAAGGACGGTGTATCAAAATGTTTATCGCTTTTTCTATCCGATTTTTCTTACCGCTTCTCCCTGCTAGCCAATCATAAACCGTGAGTCATCTATCTTAGGAGGCGGTATACATCGATCACTATGTCGATGTCCAATAAACCGCGTATGTATTATAACATAACATCTTTAATTTAAACATAGCGTTCAGTTATTTTCAGTATTTGGCTTATTTTGTAACTTTGTTGGACATAATTTCATTCGTGGAATAATCCACAATAAATACCAGTCGTGCTTTGGAAATTCTCAGATAAATCCCTTCCTCGCTTTGCGAGTCGTGGATTTATCGACAATTTCCAAAGCACTCATGGTATTACTTACGACAATGCGAAGGCTCCAACGGCTCGGCGGAGCCTGCGTATTCGGAGGAACGCGTCTCGTTTGAAGAAAGCTTCCGAAAGGTGGGCAGCCGGTCGCAGCGGCCAGCAGCAGAGAAGCGATTGCGTGCGCGGCGCGGGGGCAGCCCGGGAGTGAGGGTGGGGAAGGGGCTACTGGGGGTTCGGAGAGTCGGGCTGCGACGACGGGGCGGAGGGGGCGGCGGAAGAGGAGGCCTGCTCGCCCGGTGGGGCGGTCGCTGCGGAAGGGTCCAGCTCGATGCCCTTGTGCAGCATGGAGGTGAGGCTGGCCACGTCCACCGTCTCGTCCTGCTCGTGGATCTTGCGCAGCGCGTTGCTCACGATGCACAGGTCGCCGCGCAGCTCCGACACCAGCGCCGCGATCTTCTCCGCGTTGCTCAGCACCTCCACGCTCTGCGTGTACGGGTTGTAGCGCACGCCGAACGGACGCTGGATACGCCCCGCGAACGTCCTGAGCATAAATCACGCGAATATTATTGAGTTATCTTAGTTTGTTATCAATCCGAATTGTTCGATTTGTATATTTGACCTAACTATAATAAGTTAATAATCTAAATGCAGACGGAAATGTGCATTTCAATTCGGATTTCAGGAAAACAAAAGTACAGACGATGCATTAATAGACACGACAGATAAAATTTGCATGGCAGTAGAGGAAAATTTTCCTTCCTTATCGGTTTTCATTGGCCTTGGCAAAAGCATTTGATACGGTGAACCATAAGATTTTATTTAAGTTACACAACTACGGATTTAGAGGGAACTTGCGTAAATTGATGGAAAGCTACCTCACTGGTAGAAAACAAGCAGTTAGAATAAATGTAGCGTAGCTAGCTAGTAGCGAGCTAGAAGAAACTTTTGGGGTACCCCAGAGAACCATGTCATGTCAATGACATTTGATTTATTTATAAACAAATACAATTTAGAATTAAATTTGGTCTAGTAGAAGCTATAAGGAGACCACGATGCGAAAAAGTAAAAAATAACATCGATGTGTTAGAAAGACAATTGGGGCAAGAGACGATCAGCAAACAGATTATTGCAAGACGAACATTAGCAGATCGCTATCAGCCGTGGTGGAGTTCAGACATGTAAGAAGAGATCGCTGTCGGTCGTGAGAGAGTGCCAGACGTAATAATGAGATCGCTGTAGTTCGGACGCGACGGAAACGTAGACGCGAATAATTGGACATTGCTAGAATGAAGAGTCGCGTGTATAGAAATCTGAGTTTTAGTTTAAAACGATTTATGGTAGTACAGGAAGGAGAGGAAGAAAATGCAGATTAGTAATTAAGATTAAGTTAGAATGAAGAAAACGGGATATTAAAACTTTATTGTGTGGAAAAGAAATGTGCATGCCGGAAAGAAGAATGAAGAGTTCGAGATCTACGGACGTTGGCCAAGAGTGCAGCTTAAAACTTCGAAAGGGAAGTGAAAATTCAGGAAATTAAAAAGAACTCTCGATAAATGTACAAGGCCACTAATATCTTAAATATTAACAGTATTATTAGTAAAAATCTATTAGCAAATGGCCATAAAAAGAGCGATTTAATTTCTATAATAGCACGCATCCGAACACGTGGGAATGATGAGTAATTGTTGTAAATATGAGTGGACGTAATAGTCAATTGGTTTGTATTGTGTTATAATGTGTTTCGTACGATTGTTAATACAGGAAAAAATACGAAAAGATTTCATAAAATAAAAAGCGGTGCCATTGCTGCACTAAGAGCCATTGCTGCAATAAGAGAAATTTCGTGTTATTTTTTTATTGTAAGATTGAGCAATCAATCTAAATTTACCTGGTATAAATAGTTCTATCAGCCGTAAACTCGTATGAGCGGTGGATTTTCAGGCCCAGGATTGAAGCAATTAGTATTAATAAACCATAAGATCAAATAATATAGCGAGCACGGGTTAAACATTGTTATATAGGAATAAAAATCTGAGCCACCCAATATTAATTGAAATAAATATAAAGTGCAAAGATAGAGTTATAAATTGAAATAAAAGAGAAATTAAAGGGAGTATTTCAAAATTTTCTAATCGAAGTTCTGCCGAAAGGTGAAATCGTAGCTTTTGCAGAAGATACTAGTCTCAAGTCTGTTTAAAAGGTAACGCGTGGCTAGAAGTGAAAAACCTAGCTCAAGATAAACTGAGTGCAATTGCGAAACGGTTGAGTGCAAATTCTCTGACTAGGTATAACTAAAACTGTTTTCGTGCCTTTCGGTAGTTATGTAGACAGTTGACCATTGAATATTGAATTGCAACTGCACTCGAACTTGTGTAGAAAGACTAGTACGTGTGGTTGTCTCTAAACATCTAACTAGGTACCTTGTAGATAATGTTATTTTAAAATATAGCGATAGAAATGTGAACGATCCGTCAACAGAGGCTAGTCTCTAACCAATACTTCTCGAGAATTGCTGCCGATCTCACTAAGGGTCTTCAGCCACAAAATTCAACATTAGCGATTTCTCCAAAAAATTTAGACACGATGTACGTTTCCGAAAGTTCTTCCTATGAAATTCTCAAAAAATAAATATTCGGCCGGTTTAGATGAATTTCTGGATTGTTTTTTAAAGACTTGTGCCATAACTAACTAACGTACCCCCATTAATTCACATATTCACGCGTTTTCTGAAAATATATTTCCGCCCTTAAGCAAGTCATTATTGACAAAAACTACTGATTCGTGAATCAAGAGACAAGGTAATGGTAAAATTCCAAGATTAATAAAGAGAGACTTACAAGAATCACGTGGGTGGGATT
>BLKR01002281.1:0-57663 GCA_011170035.1 Teleogryllus occipitalis
CTCGGCCTACCAGGATATCAAGAACGCTCTGATCTCACCGCAGGTCCTTATGCCGTACGATCCAACCCTACCACTTCTGCTGGCCACAGACGCCAGCAAAACCGGACTCAGCGCAGTGCTGTCCCACCGGCTCAGCAACAATCAGGAGCGGCCAATCGCATACGCCAGCCGGACTATGACAGCAACAGAGCAAAGATACCCCCAAATTGACAAGGAAGCGCTCGCTATCGTCTGGGCTGTGCAGAAGTTTTTCAACTACCTGTACGCTCGCCACTTCACACTCATCACGGATCACAAACGTCTGACGCAGATCCTCCACCCAGAGAAGTCGCTGTCAGTTCTGTGCATCAGTCGCATGGCCAATTATTCCGACTACCTTGCTCACTTCAATTACACCGTTGTATTCAAAACATCGAAGCAAAACGCCAACGCAGACTACTGTTCCAGAATGCCGATACTGACAGTCAATAAGGTTCGGAATGCAGGTCCGTACAGTGGGGAAGAGAATGGAACATGATGACTTCGATTTGTTTACAGTTCACCAGGTTCAACAGCTTACCGTCAGAGCTGAAACCATCGCACGAGAAACAAGGAAAGACCTGCATCTCGGCAGAATTGTAAAGTTATTGGAAGACGGCCAAGACCTCGCTCGCTATAACTTCAAGGCACCCGAGGCAAGGTACACACTTGCCAATTTGCCTGATGTTTGAACACAGAGTAGTGATTCCACCTGCACTGCGAGAGGCCATCCTCAATGATCTGCACGCAGCTCACCTGGGTATCGTCAAGATGAAGGGAATGGAACGTTCCTTCGTTTTCTGGCCAGGAATTGACGCTGACATAGAAAAGTTGGCGAAATCCTGTACCACATGCGCTGCCCAGGCTCATGCTCCACCCAAGTTCCGCGACCACCACTGGGAGTATCCGAGGGCACCATGGGAGCGCATCCATATCGATTACGCGGGGCCAGTAGCTGATACTATGCTACTCATCGTTGTAGACGCCTACAGCAAGTGGCTCGAGGTCAGGCCAACAACCTCCACAACAGCAGCAGCAACAATTGCTCTGTTGGACGATTTATTCACGGCGTACGGGACTCCTGTCACAGTCGTCTCAGACAACGGCCGACAGTTCATCGCGGAAGAATTCAAGGCCTATCTGAAGAACAGTGGTGTGAAATATAAGCTCATAGCGCCCTATCACCCATCGACAAATGGCCAAGCAGAACGTTATGTCCAAACGGTGAAGGACGCCCTCCACGCCATGAAGACCACCAAAGGAACGCTGCGGACCAACCTGAACGAGTTTCTCCGACAATTTAGGAAGGCGCCTCATTCTACCACTGGACAGTCCCCATCTCGGCTGTTTCTGGGAAGAGAGCTTCGAACACGTCTAAACCTGACAACACCCGAAGATGTTCGCACAAAGATCTGTCAAAAACAAAGGGCAGAAATGGACTCTACGTTTCGCACTCTTGAAGTGGGCCAGTCCGTCTACTTTCTATCCGGCAACCCGAACATGGACAGATGGCTTCCTGGTACCATCGCAGCCCGCATCGGAGATCTACACTATGAGGTCTACTACCAGGGAAAACGGGTCAAGCGACATATCGACCAACTTCGGAAATTTTCAGAAGAACAACAGACCGCAGGGGACCAGACACCGACCACCGACGAAGTAGGCGGAACTACACCCAGGCGACGACGGACCCACTTCTTCCAAACACCAGCAACCACAGCATCAGTTGAGAGGGCGCCAGAAGCTGCTCGTGCCAACGTGACTCCAGCATCAGTCCAGACACCAGCTACACCAGTCACACTGCGAAATCCAGACCGAGCTTCTCATTTACTGCATACACCAATATTACCCCGCAGATGCACACGCATATGTCGTGCACCCTTACGTTATTCACCATTGTTGTAACCAGGATCATTTAAAAGAGGGAAGAAATGTTATGTATTGGGTCAGTTGATAACACTGACTCCGGCTTCTCCTCCTCCTCCCGCCGGCCGGCACAACGGTAGCGCAGCAGTCTTTTTATGTTCTCGAGTGGTGTTGTGACCGCGTGTGCCGCGCCAGTATATCATTATGTATCCAATAGATGAATAAAGTGGTATTGTTACGAGCTAGTGATGTTATTTATTAACCCACAAATACAACAAACTTAGTTTTCATTGATTTGAATTGTTTACATTTTCATTATTTATTCGCATTTTGAATTTTGGAAATTACATTTCCGTCATTCGATGGAGGTGCAACCTCCTGTTCGTTGGGGCACCAGCCGCCACTGTCTTCAACGCGGGAACAATTTCATTACAACAAAACTTGATTATAGTATTGCTAGAGAATTACAACGGGGAAAAGAATACTGGGGGAGTAACACACCCGAAGAGGTGGGGTGGCAAGGAAGTGATATTTACAAACAAAACCATTATGCAACCCGTAATGCCCGTAATCCTTTCCCGCATGATCGAAGGCACATACCGAATGTAAATCGCACTGAGCGAGCGCAGTGGACGAGATGGGCAGCGATGTTTAATTGTGATAAATGAATACATGGACAACGCCGAATATTCTCCGATAAAATATAAGTAAATGGCGAATAAGTACTTTGCCTCTGCGATGTGGACAAGTTGCGATTCACGCTAATTCCAGAATAAGTCAGTAATGTTTTTGTTATCGGAAATTGGTGGGAAAATGTAGGAGACGTTTCCAAGCATACTTCAGACATCGATCGGATGATGTTCACATTAGCAAATACGATGTGACTGGGGTAGGTAAACAACGTTAGTGTGCTGAGGAATAACATATATTCTCACAATTATGTAGTAATCAGAATGCCGGTGAGACGTGTCTAAGGCTGCGTTTATGTTGGAGCAGCGATAAACGATGAGAGCGAAGAGAGAGTAGGTGTTGCGAAATCGCAGCGCTGCGGTGTTCATGTCGGAGCAGTGCGAAGCAGCGCCACTCCGAATCCACCAGAGACATCTACAGGACATTCGGCGAAACTAACTTGTCAATTCAATACCAACCTTATGTAAATCACCCGCCATATGTACTTAAATTGGCTTAGGAACTTTTGGTTACCGTTTATGTTGAAGCGCAGTAGGAGTCAACCTCAACATCATTCCCCTATGCAATGGAAGCATTACACCTTAAGTATTTTTCTTGGCTTGATATTGGCATGCTTGGTGAGAGAGATGTATCAATTTCTCTCGACTCTGCAACATGCAGCAAACAGCTGTGTGCAGTCGAGAGAGTTAGTCCTAGAGCGTACGTATTTCGAAGTTTTTATACTGCGAGCGAATTCAATAGTGATTTGTTTTGGAAATGTATTGTTATTTTATATCTTTCTTGGCGTTGTCATCGATGCGTCGTCATTTGACGAAAAACTCTTCAATGAATGTGATAAGGAAGAGAATTTTAGAACGTCAGACACGTAAAAAAATTGTCTAAAGTGATATCCTGGCTGAAGTGGCGATGATTATAAAGGTAAGCTGCCATGGCTACTATAATGAGTGTTAATGCACATTAGTGTTTATGGAAAATTAAGTGTCATACATATAAACATATTTACATTGACTGTTAAAGAGAAACAGATGTATATTTCCAGCAGGGTTATAACTATAGTAAACTATTTAGTATTGAGGTTAGTGATGGATTTCATTTGAGGAACTCAATAGTCTTTCCATTTTTTTTACAGAGAGAAGAAGCCTAGTCTCTTGAAAGAAATTTGGTTGTATGTGAATGAATGTTTAAGAAAAAAGTATGGAATTGGGTCTTCTAAGAAGGAAAGGAAATGTATTGTGTACTATATGCCTATGTGAATCTCACAAACATAATAGTATTTTATGCACGGTTGTATGAAAAATAAAAACAGTGAAGACAAGTGTGAAATTGTGTGAAGAAAAGTGACTATGTACAGAAAATTTCAAATGTGTGCAGTGCTCTCCCATTCTGCCAATTTCTATTATTCATAGTCTTTCTAATATTTTATTAGTCTGTCAAGTTTCATCTTATAAAACAGTTTTCAGTTTGGTACATTTTCAGTATTTAAAAGGAGAAGTATAATTTTTTATTTAAAGATAATTAATTTGAAGTAGTTTTTTTATTGTTGTTTATTCTGTAATATAAGAAAAATATCTGTCATGGAGTAAATAAGAAAAATTAAAACATCTTCAAATTCATTGTTATTGTCTTGATATAAGGAAGGACTCTTCTCATTTTAATATTGTCTAAGACAATAATTTTGCTGTTAGTTCTACCAATCTTAATTGAATTCTCAGTATTTGTTTCCTATTGTGTCTGTAAAGAGCCTATATTTTGGTGGTTTGCCTGTTTAATTTAACTGAATGTAAAGTCTGAAGATTACATGTACAATAAACTATCTAATGTTAAAAACATTTCCATATGATTAATATTTTAGGTGTCCTCTGTTCATGTTGACTGAATAACATATCACTCTCTCCCAAAATTTTGTAAGTTTTTCATGAAATATTATCCAAGTGTACAAGGGATATCTTCTAAAATGATTGAGTTTTGCAAAGACCATGGTAAATAAATGATTTTGTATTCTGAAGTAAAAACTACTCTGAACTCCATTTGAATAAAATAGCACGAGATGGCAGAATGTGGAACCCTGTAACACTATTAATTGCATGGTTGTCCAAAAATAGGCACTGCAATAGTATGCAATATAAAGTAATGGAAATATAAGGTACTTAGGTAGAAATATGATCTCTTTTAGGATCATTGCATTGTTATCCCATGAGTACGAAAAAAATTGCTTATACACAAGAAGTTTTAAAAAAAATTAATTTTCTTTTCCAAAATTGGATTGTAAAATTGTAGACTTTATTTGGTTTGCAGGAATCATATGGATTACGAAGCTCTTTTAATTCTAAAATAATATCCTGACACAATTTCCACTATTAGGGATGGTTTTATGCTAAGGAAAGGTCTTGAATCCTCAATTGAGATTTGGGAAAATGATTAAGTCTTGGTAATTGGGTTCCAGTTAAAATGAATGAGATCCTTTCTAGATGAGTGTATTGAATGTTTTATGTATGTTTGCGTGTTATCACAGATACATGTTGATTTTTTTAACTAATTTGTCATTTTATTTAATATAGGAAACTAAAACATGCAGCAACTGTCTCTGAAGGTGAGTATTTGATACCAAATGTATAATAACAGCCCAAAGTTCATTTTAGATAGAATTAATAAATTTAAATTTAAAAAATTAATAAATCTAATACTACTGAGAAGAGAGTGTTAGGAGATAAAGACCTGCGATTTATTGAAATCAAAGGATTAGAGTAAATAGTGAAATTGAAAAGAGATTTGAAGAGAATAATCAACCTTCAGGAAAGAATGTAGGTAGTGAATTTTAGAGACTAATCTGAAATCCAACAATATTTTTTCTATTTTCAGCTTGTGCAATTACATTTTGAAGAGCACTCTTAAAGGGAAGTCTTGCAGGTGAAGAAAGGCCTACCTTATCTATTTGATGGTGGTTAGCAAAATTGTGCAACTGCATTTTGTGATGTACTTCCAAAATTGGCATATTAAATTTTAACTGTTTTCAGATTATTGGTGGCTTGCAGAAGATTGGAAGCACAGTTCAGTGCATTTACAATTAATACAATTAACTATAGTATTATTATCATAAAAAAAACTACTTATTGTATTTGTGTTTGTATAAGCATATTTTTTGGGTTGAGTAGATATGACTTGCAATCATGCCTGTTTGCCCAGAATGCAGGAATACCTTTAACGGTAAAGTGAATAAATTAGTTTCATGAAATGTAAAAATTTTTAACTTTCACATATTGATGGTTGTGCACCAGAAGCTGCCAATGACTTGGAAAACAAGTGACCAAAGAAATAAATGAAGTCATATTTAAAAATACTCTATAATATTGCTGAGTTTTGATTAATTTTGTTTTGTTTTTTGTGGGGTAGAGGTCTTAAGAGAGTTTACTTGTTGCTACTAAATGTTAGGAGTGAAAATATTTAGCAAATTAATTTAATGAAATTATTTCAGATTTAATTTTTATTTATCTAATTCTATCCAGTAACTGCTTTTAGGGTCAAGTTTTCAAAAATTTCTTTAATTGAAGTGGTATCACCTATTTTCATATTTCTACTTCTTTTTCAGTTCAATTTTTTAAAATGTAACACTTTCTAGAATCAAATTTATTTACACTAAATTTCATGGAAAATTTGAATTTTGAAATTGCCTATACTCGTGGTTTTAAATTTTCTTTCTTACAGGCATGAATTTATACATTTCTACAAAATTTTATAAATTCTTGACTAAGCAACATAACTATTTAAAACCACGTATAAAACAAAGTAAGGGGCACTAGCAAACAAGGGTTGAGGCAAATAATTCCATTTTTGCTATAAACATTTACGTAGGAACTGTAGCTTTAAAATATGGGCTGTGAAACCTCTCACCGAACTTTCGAGAGCATCAGCCAGGAACTGCAAACATTTTGTGGTTCAGGACCCTACGTGGACAAGGGAATCACAAGACAGAGCGGTGGTTCAGGGCTCCATAGAGCTCCACACACGGCACCTTCGGTGCGTCAACCACAAAAATAGATGGGCCAAATGTTACTATTAATTCTGGGTGGGAGAACCATTTTTCAATGTAGAGCAACCAGTTCTTTTTTTTCAGTGCAACCATGTTTGAGCGGGTCTGATAGCGGCTGGTGGTTTCAAGGAGGTATACCGACGGGAAGTATTTTCAAGGACAAATAAGCAATAAATTTTGGGCTCTTATTCATGATTTCCTTCGTCAAGGAATAAAACTTCCTGCCGCGAAAACATGAAAACGATAATTTGAATAACTGTATTTCCCCCTGAATTCTAGAAGACGTGCACAGATAATAAAGTTACATTTATGTCCAGAAGCAAAACAAGGGGCCATCTCAGCATTTGCTCAATGGATCAGGGAAACTGGACGAAAAACCTGATCGAAATGGGGGTCATTGACCCAGAAGCTGCGATACAATACTTGTTACATATTGTTTAGAATTATACACACCAATGGTAAATAATACATTAAATATCACTGTTAAAATTAATGTTACTTTCCTTGTGATGCTCGGTAAAGTCTCTAATTGTATACAAACAGTTTTGCAGCAGAAACGATTTCACTTTCGATTTAAACTTTTCTATCGAATTTAATTTTTTAATGTCATCTGACAAAGTGTTGTAAAATAATGTACATGTATTGTATGTGAATTTTTTGTAATGAGCTCTTGATACTGTCACCTGATGAATATGATTCCTACGTCGAGTGTTATAGTAATAGACATCGGTATTTTCTGAAAATATATTCCCGCCCTTAAGCAAATCATTTTTGACAAAAACCACTGATTCGTAAATCAACAGACAAAGCAATGGTATAATTCCTAGATTAATGAAGAGGGGCTTACAAGAATCACGTGGGTGGGATTTGGTTATTATTCGTACAATTGGTTTTTGTAATCTAAAAGTCTGGGAGCTACAAGATTATTTCCCCAGAATGTTATGCCATATCTCAGGCGGAATGAACATTCGCGAAATATACACAACGAGCAGTATGAAGGCTGACTGAATTTGCAAGAATTCTGAACGCGTAGCATAATGAACTTAATTTTGTGTTCAATTCATTTAAATGAACGTTCCATTTAAGGTTTCACTGAATTGAGAGACCTAAAAATTTTGTTGCCTTAATATCAGTCAATGGTACACCGTTCATTTTCGATGGAGCACAGAATTGTTTATTTGAAATGGAAAACTGCATTAAAACCGTTTTCTTTTCGTTTACTATTAATTTGTTATTTCGGAATCAATTTGAAACATCTGATATTGTACTATTTACGGTTTCTTTATTGCAAAGGATGTTCGTATCATCCGCAAAGAGAACTGTTCTTCCGTTTCGAATCGTCGAGGGCATTTCGTTTGCGTAAAGTAGGAACAGAATAGGGTCGACCTGGATGGCCGAGGTGGCTAAGAGCGAGTACCGACTCAGCGCTTCGGTCCGAAGGGTCGCGGGTTCGAGTCCCGCCTTGGGCATGGCTGTTTGTCCCTTGACTTTGTGTGTGTGTTGTAGCGGAGGGCCTCGCGTTCTGCTTACCCCAGATCAGAGGAGCCCGCTTGTTTGTCTAGTGTATGGTCGAATATGCGTCCCTTCGGGATGTGAAGGGCAACCGGCTGTCGGCTGGATAAAAGCCCTAGATAAAAAAAAATAAATAAAAAAAAGGAACAGAATAGGGCCTCAAATCGATCCTCGAGGAACTCCACGTGCAATGGGCAAAGAGTTGGAAAGGTGCGTACGTAATGTTCCATCATTCCAGGAAAGTATTTCCACTCTCTGAGATCGTTGTTTAAGGTACGAACATAACCAATCTAGAGCAATACCACGGATTTCATATGAAGGTAATTTTGATAGTAAAATGTCATGATCAATGACGTCGAAAGCTTTTGAGAGATCTAGAAATAATCAAGTAGGTGACTCGTTTTGATCCAATGATGAGGCGACATCTTTAAGGAAGGAAAATATGGCTATTTCCGTTGATTTTGATTTTCTAAATCCATGTTGGCAATCTGAAAGCGCTTCGTGTTTACTGAGAAAGGTTTCCATTCGTACGTAAAAAAGTCTCTCTAATATTTTTTAAAAAACTGATAGAAGAGAAATGGGCCGATAATCTTGTATTTCATTTTTGTTGCCTTTTTTGAAGAGCGGCTTAATTTTAGCTGTTTTGAAAATATCTGGAAACGTTCCGGTGGATAAGGATGCATTAAATATGTGAATTGTGGGAATTCTGATTTGGTGTTGTTGACTTTCTTATGAGAAGAAATAAAAGAGGTCATCTTCGTCAACATATTAGCTTTATTAAGATAGCCGGCTTTCGACGGCTTTGCCGTCATCGTCAGTCTACAAGATACGGAAAGATATAACAAAATATAAACAAATACACAGTAAGAAAGAAAATCAAATTACAATTAATGGATACATCTAAAGTACTTAGTTACAGATAGCAGATAAAATTTAAAAAAGAAAAAGAAATGCAACGGAAGGATTAGTAGCAGTTCAAATTAAACATTTAAAAAAAATCAATAAAGAAAGACGCATTATATGATTGCAAAAGATAAGGAACATATAGCAGATAAAATTGTAAAAATGAATTGCGACGGGGGGGGGGGAATTACAAGCCTCACTCCATTCACCCAGAAACCATCAAAATTTATTTTTATTCCGTTCTTTGGAAAAATATCGCAGAAGGTAGCCCATATTCTTCACAAATACAATTTTCACGTTTCCTTTACCACACACAAATCCCTCAAACACCTACTCTCACCTCGCAACACCACCCCACTCATGGCGAAATCAGGAGTTTATGAACTCCACTGCCACAATTGCGAGGCTAAATACATCGGCCAAACAGGTAGAAGCTTCAATGCCAGAGTTAAAGAACATTTACATGCATGGAAGCACAATACAAACAAATCGCACTTTGCTACTCATCTTATAAACGCAGGCCACACTTTCCACCCAGACTCAGACATTAAAATTCTTGAAATAGAAAATAAATTCTGGAACAGAAGCGCTTTAGAAATCTTTCACATATTTCAAGCCAAGCAGAAATCTGAGGCCCTTCTCAACGAACAAACTAATTTCCCTCTGTCCCCTCTACTAATAATTTTACACACCCCGACCACACTAACTGACTCCCCCGCCTCCTGAGACATTTCCAAGAGAACACTAAACAGACCTCCTCCGACCCCTCGCCGGATCTCCGGAAAGCAATAAAAACCCCGTGTCACGTTTCCTCTGGGCACAGTCGACCGACTTTTGCCGAAAGCAACGAGGTAAGCAAAGCGGCTCAACTTATTATTCAATTATTTCCCCATCTTTGTAATAACATTTGATATTAATTATTATTACTATCCCCCATTTATTATATATCTATCTATCTATCTATATATATATATATATATATATATATATATATATATATATATATATATATAAATTTATTTTTAAATTTATTTCTTTTTCTTTCTTTTCAATATGAGAATGTATACTTCTTCACATATATTTATGGTCTGAAATTTGAACTGCTATTATCTGTATTAATTCCCCCCCGTCGCAATTCATTTTTGCAATTTTATCTGCTATATGTTCCTTATCTTTTGCAATCATATAATGTGTCTTTCTTTATTGATTTTTTTAAATGTTTAATTTGAACTGCTACTAATTCTTCCGTTGCATTTTTTTTTTAATTTTATCTGCTATCTGTAACTAAATACTTTAGATGTATCCATTAATAGTAATTTAATTTTCTATCTTATTGTGTATTTATTTATAATTTTGTTATATCTTTCCATATCTTGTAGACTGACGATGACGGCAGAGCCTTCGAGAGCCGGCTATCTTAATAAAGCTAATATGTTGACGAAGATGACCTCTTTTATTTCTTCTCTTAAATATGTGAGTTAACGGGTGTATAATGGCATACGCACAGGTCTTTAACAAGGATCCCTGGAATTCATCTAAACCGGACGAATATTTATTTTTTAGTTTACCGATTATTTTGATAATTTCGTTAGAAGAAGTTTCGGAAACGAACATCGTGTCTAAAATTTTGGGTGAACTGTCTGTTATTGAATTTTGTGGCTGAAGACGCTTAGTGAGATCGGCAGCAATTCTCGAAAAGTGTTGGTTAAAGAGACTAGCCACTGTTGCCGGATCGTTCACATTTATATCGTTATATTTTAAAACAACATTCTCTACAAGGTTTCTAGTTGATTTGGTCGTATTTTTTATTATATTCCACATTGTTTTGTTTTGTTATTTGAGTTCAAAATATCCTGATCGTGTTTGATGATTTTAGCCTGCCTTATGACTTTTCTTAACAATGATTTGTATTTTATAAAATAGATGAGGAAATCTTAAGATACGTTACGACGTTTAGAAATGAGAGAAAGAATCGCCAAACTCGTTAAGTAGGAAAAAATTTCACATGAGATTGTTCGAGAATGGGCGGGAATCGAACCCGGACCTCAGTGGTGAAATACGAACAACTTCACTTTGAGCCACGAGTGAGCCTTATTTTTCAACAGAAAAACTCTTATTGCCAAGTCTTAGTAACGAAAGAGAGTATGCATTTTGTATCTATACGCAGTAAATTGCATCCTCTAATACTCTGAGTAGTCAGAATTCATGTTTCGTGGGTCCTTGATACCTAAAAATCGATTGACAGTAAAACGTTTGCCTGTCTGTAGTCAAAGCTTGTGCCTAAACCGTTCAGCAATTTTTTTCAAAAGCTGATAATATCCAATCGATTTAAAGGAACTCAAAGTTCTACGAGTTTGAAATGGATATATTATTTTTTTGGGATACAGTTGACTCCGATTATAGTGACAAACATGTTCGGTTCACTATATCTGATGATGTCAAAAATAAATATAATTTTTCCACATAATGATTGATTTTATTAATATACAGATACATCAAAATACCTTAACAACACAAACTGAAAATTTCAATATATTTATTTCCCATGAAAAACCAATTATTTTGAATCGTTTGCTTCCTACATTTTTCATTACCAATTTTTCTAGATCCTTCTCCAGAGTTTCTGTTCTCTCCATACTCGATTCTGCAGTGTCCACTGTCTCAAAGTATCGTAATTGCACTCTTGACACCTTTCAATGCCTCTTGCACTGCTGGAACACCGTTCCACTCTCCGAAAGCTCTTTTACTCATCTAATTATATGCAAGATCCAATTAATTTCCAGGATTTATTTTCCAAGTTCACTATAGCCGAGGTTCAGGTTCACTATAACAGAATGTTCTTAAGCTTGTTTGTAGTGTAAGTGAAATGGGACCAGTGACTTAAGTTCACTATAACCGAGGGTTCACTATATCCAAGTTCACTATAACCAGAGGTGACTGTACTTTACATGAAACCTCATTTACATTTTCAAAATTTTATCAAAAATGACTCCAAATTTTTGTATTAAATTTCGTCTTCGGATAGTGTAGAAGGCACTTTAAAATGGCACAGGTCTCATTTTCATTAAAATAGCTGATTTAGCGAAAAGTTCCAAATTTTTCGGTGAATTCCTACAATTGTCACATTGAAGATAGAGATTTCTTTCCTTAATTAGACCTGTTCTTTAATAACATATATAAAAATAAGGCCATGTACAATTTTTTGAACATATGATTAGTTTTCACGTAATATTGCGTGAAATATAGGCAGTTTTTAAACAATTTATCTCAAAAAAACTCTATTTTTTTCTTTAAATTTTGTCCTTATATGTACCAAAGGACAGTAAAAAAAACTGATGCTGGTCTCATTTCCGGGGTACTTTATATTTTTAAAAACTGTAAATATTTAACATTGTAAAAGAACCAATATTGAAGATACAAATTTTAATGATTTCTAGGGAATCAGGGATCTAGGGAATCAATAATTTATTCTAGGGAATCAGATCTTTAAAAACATCAGGTACAATTTTTTGAAAAAATGAGTAGTTTTCGCGTCATTTCTGCTTCAATTGATTGATTTTTTCATGTTTCCGAGCACGTCAACTGCTTTAGTCATTAGTCCCGTTAGTGTTATACATGTTTTTTTCCCGGGAGATGGCGGTGATCTTCCCCCGCTGGATGGCGAGATCCGGCGCCGACCTCCCGTCGGCTAATGGGGTTTCCCCTTAACCAGGACTCTCTCACCAGCGGAGCACCGCCCCAGCCGGGACAAGCTCTAAGCTCCCGACCGGTGTCCCAGAATATGTGGTAGTGTAGTGCATGTTAGTGTAAGTGTGTGTGTAAAGGGAGAGGATAGGACAAGGAAGAGGAAGGACAGATCGCGCGCGGTCCGCGGACCGTTTGATAGGGTACTGCTTCGGCATTCACCTGGTGTTAATCGGAGAAACCCCAGAAAACTACCGATCAGAGCAGCCGACCGCTAGAATTCTCCTCCAGTCAGCGACTGAATTCGACCTAGCTGAAAAGCCAGTGTCGAAAATCCTGCCGCCGTCAGGACTCGAACCTAGGACCTCCCGGTCAGAGGCGCTGCAGTGACATCAGTTGATGCACTGAGCTACCGCTCCTGGTTTCTGCTTCAAGACAATGCAATTTATAAAAAAACATTTTCTCAAAACGCCCTCCAAATTAAACAAAAAAGTTTTCATGGATAGAACAAGGGCCACTTAAAAGAATGGCACAAGGCTCATTTCTGTAGAATTATCTGAATTTTCGAAAATTGCAAAAGTTACAAATAATGTAAGAAAGTATGTGCTGTTGTAGCACCATTAGTTTTGAAATGTATTGAACTTTATTATATGACATGAGGGCTGTTTAATATGATCATACTTTAAATGAAATATATTGTAATGTACTGTTGACAAGAAGTCGCTGAAGACCTAGCTCAGGGTTGTCCAACTGGCAGCCTGCATGCAGCCCGCAGTGCCATTTATTGTGGCCTGTGAAAGGTTGTCAGTCAAAAGAGTAAGCCTATGGATGAAATACAGATGAAAAATCCATGTCAGGTGAGAACATTGTACACTCTGTCGGGTTCAATACCCTATTCAATGCAAACATTGGTTAAATTTAGATTTAAGGAATTTATCTACTAAATTCAGAAATTCACAATCATCCCTATGTGTTTCACTGGGTTACGCATGGTAAGGCTTGATATCACGCATAGTTCCATTCCCACCCACCCAGCCACCTTTCCGAGCAGCCAGGCAATGTGCCAAGATCAACAATATGGGTAAGTCGGGTGTGGATTGCCCGAGTAATGAAAATATGGCCAGCAACCATATCAAAGGTTTTAATTGTAGCTCTTGAGACCTTGCAAGATGGATGCCCCTGACCTAGCTGTTAAAAAGTGACTTGAAGTAAATTAATAAGATAAATTAATTTAAAACATTGTTTTATTAATTTTGTATAAAATGCTTTCCCCAATATTTTCCAAAGCTGTCATTGTAGGATATCTACATATTACAGGTGAATGAATAAGGAAGTTAATTTTCATGAGAAATATATTTGCAACATTTGTAAATTGTACATACAAACTTTTAACTCAACTTGTAACATCTCTAAGTTATATGTTTAATATATATATATAAATCACATTTTTAAAAACAAACACACACACACACACACATATATATATATATATATATATATATATATATATATATATATATATATATATATATATATATATATATATATATATATATATATATATATACATACATACATACATATGTGTGTGTGTGTGTTTATGTGCTACAAAACACACACATACATAAAAATAGCATTTAGGATATTTGAAAACATTTATAATGATCGTCCCTTTTAATTACACTTTTTGGTTGCAGTATTTTACAATGGATATGTTTACAAGCTGACTTACTATGAAATTGAAAAGTCAGCTAGCTGAGGAAGAAAACAAGTTTTTCTAATAAATGACCTAATATCGTAGGCATTTTTCACAGTAGATTAAACTTATTCTTTTGGAATATTAGGAATGTTCTTCATAGCTATAATCAGTAGTTCTTTTCTTGAAGAAGAGAGCCAATGTTAAAGAAAATAATATAAATAAAAGCATAAATTAATGATATGCACATCTCTTTAACATTTCAAAAACAAATATAATTTCTTTACCACTTTTACAAAAGATGCAAGTTGAACAGACACATGTAAAGAAATACTTCATGAATTTAAAATTAACATCAAAGAAATTGGCAATTGGAAACATCAGCTCTTTTTCTTCCATACACACAGATGCTTTAGAATGTAATAACAATCTAAGCAACATTTTCTGCCGAAGATACTAATTTTCTTTGGCGGTTTAAATGTTCCATTCTAATTTTAAAATTGTTGTTGGTACACTAACTACATTATAAAAGACATTGTACTTTTCTTCTATATAATAATACAAATTAAACTATGAATTAAGATAATATTTCATATAATAATAATAATAATAATAATAATAATAATAATTATTATTATTATTATTATTATTATTATTATTATTATTATTATATTAAACACCTTACCTTCAGAATAAGTTGAATATTTATGCCATGTTAGTGTCTCATATTTACAGGAGCCTACCACATTTCTACTCTTGAGGTCACATGGATTAATGAAGGCTCCTGCAAACATGTGACACCAGTGTAACACACTCCTGTATACATTCAAGTGATTAGAAAGATAAGGTGCTTAATATAATAATATTGCAGGATTGTTTTGATTCAAGGATTGGTTTATATTATTTTGTAGAAGCAGAGTGCAATGTCTTATAATGTAATCAGTGTAGTAACAACCTTAAAATCTACACCCTGATGAAGAAACTATGAAGGTTCTAAAACAGCCTAAAAAAGTTTCATTGACCAACATCCCAATAAGATGCCCAAGCATTAATATTTATTAAAGGTTAGGCATCTTTCTTTAGTTTCCTTGAGTTTAATTTCTAGGCATAATCAAATAGTACATAAAAGTGTAAAGAATTATTTAAGCCTTAAATAATAACAAAAATGACTCAACAATACACATTTAACTAGTTTGAAATTATTTCGTCATGTTCCTGAACATGAGGAATTGGCATAATACCATGAAGAATAAGATTTTTTGGAATTAAAAGCTTGCATTTCTGGCCATTTTGTAATCTGCCTTTCAATTTTTTAAATTTTTGTTAATTAAACTATTTTGCTGCTTTAGCATTGGATGAAAATAATATATTTGACAATAGTGAAATTTTGCTCACATTAATGAACTAATTAATAAGAGTAGGAATTGAGACCCAGATTTGAAAGATTCACTACTTTAGTAAAGATAATTGCTATCATTTCAAATTGAAAATTCTGAATAAAATTAGGAATTCTTTGCCGAAGCAATAGTTAATAAACTGGTAATACTGCAAGAAACTTAATGTTTAGATTGAATCCATGAGAATTCTATGCAAATTGTGCTAACGTGAACAACACCTGCAGGATCACAGAAAAATAATTCTAAAATTATTAATACAATTGAGTTTAATTACTCCAAGATTAAAATTGAACTTTTAAAAAATTTATTTCAATTATTTAAAAAATTATTATCAATACTGCTCTAAATATGCACAATTTACAGTATGTTTCAGAGAAAAGTGCATAAACGCCCAGGAGAGGTAGAGGTCAAGGGAAGAAGTCAATGAACCTTGTATCTAAGAAGTTGGTTAAACTGCTTCATTGACTAAACCTACTTCCTCTCTGCTTCATTGACTAATCCTCTCTACTGGAAGTCTGCAATTTGCACTTTTTTTAAACATCTGTATTTGTGACAAAGCACATGTAAGGCAATTCTCCAAAAGAGAGAGGAAGAGAGAGAGAGAGAAAGGCAGAGACAGATTCATTACCACCTAAAAAAATTATCACATTGTTCTCTGGAATGATACTCAAAATTAAAAACAACTTACTATTTTGTCTGTTTTGTTTACAATTGATTGGCATAAAATTAAAACAGCACAAATACAACATGGTCTCAGCAACTTTCATTTGAACCATACTGTATTGTTTATTAAAATAGATTTTTAGCACTCTGGAAAAATTGAGGTCTGATATTGTTAAAGTATTCAGCATTTTAAGTTTAAATCATCTTTCCTAATACTAATAATTTTATTACAGACAGAACATGATAGTGTACACACTTATTCACATTCTTTCCCCAATAAATTGCTGTCCTGTTTGCAAAGCAATAGTATTCAGTTATTGTAAATACTCATAAGTTGTATTAAAAGCAAGGAAATCCACTTCAAAAATTATTATATTAAAAATATTATATATATGTATATAATCAGATCAGATGGCAGCAAAGACTAAAATGCTGAGAAACATAATTAACTTTCCAGGTATTATAACAAATGTATAGAGTGATATTGTCATATGATGACTTGACAATCACTGAATTGACCATTAAAATTATTTTTTCTCTCCCTTTAATTTATAATTTGACATCCATAACACTAAAATAAAACTGAAGCACCTTAAAAGTTATCCTAAAACAATGCATAATAATAACAGATTAAACTGCTTTCATTCAAAATAACTATAACAGCAATACATTACTGATCAACATGAACAATTTAAGAAGTCATATTTACAGTAGCTAATACTGACCTGGCAGCATGAATGATTCAAAATTTCTAAAAAAAATCAGTGATTAAGTCATATTGGCAGGTAATACACTTACACATATGTTTAAATGCAACTATAAATTAATATAATTGGCTAAATTTTTGCAATAAATTTATACACATTTTACTTAAATATTTTTCAATAGTGAGGAAGTTAACAGTTGAAGAAGCAATAACATTATTGCAACAAAATTGAAACAGCTGAACAGGAAACATTTCAAATGAATACATAGAAGGAAATACAATAAAACACAAATAAAATTACAGACTATGATTCACATCTCCAATCTCTCTTTTAAATTGGAAAAAATTTATTAAGAGGAATATACATGTTTGTATTGGCTTTAAAAAGAACAATCAGGCAACAGGAAACAAGATTAATACAAAGAAAAAAGAAGCCAACTCGTCAACACCACTAACAATTATACAGATACTGACACTAATAATATAAGGAAATAATTCACTTGAAACAAAAGGTTATTATATTTACAATGCATGAAATATATTAATAACAAAGTTTTGAAAATTACTGATGAATCATTATCAATAGTAAATGTTATGCTGCCAGGTTTTCTTCACCCAAGAAAAGCTTCCCAACAACTTTTGGGTATCAAGAATATACATTCAAGCATCAACTTCATATTTCTGATAAAACTGAGAAGAACACAAATCACAGACAGATTTTTCCATTCAAAAAGATTCCAGTAACTTTTCACTTCCACTACAAGGAGCATAATAAAATTATTTATCTTTCACTCTTGAATTTAATTAAAAAGAATATTTGAAATCTACTATTTTGAAAATGAATTAGTAGCCTGCAAATAAAAATGTCCTCTAAGAATAATATTCATAGCACAGAAAACATTTCAAATTGTTAACATATACTGATACATAAACTATTTTAGTTTCAAATATCTTTTATTTATGTAAAAGCAAGCTTGTGTACATCAAAACCATTCAACTACAAAACATTCAAGCAAAATTAAAAAGAATGCAACCTAAAGGAAAACTAACCTACTCAGTAATATTAAAACTAAGAGGCATTTTTCGATCCTCAAATAATATGATACTTCTAGTAAATTCATTCATAATCCATCTGAGAAAATTTAATGTCATTTCCAACTGTTCAATACATATGTGGATATATTTATGGATGCTTCATATGAAACTTTCATGAATAATATACTCTTACAGATATTAAAGGAGTTTAGTATCACAAAATATATATTCTGAATTTAATAGTTATAACACCATGTCACAGTTTAATCAAATATCTTTGGAAACATCATACAGATTATAGAACATCATACATATTGTAGAAATATTTTGTTTCTTTTACATGTTCATATCATAATGAAATAGGTTATATTAAATATTTCTTGGAGCCACAATAATTCCAGAAGTACTATTTAAGGAGTGTTGCATGACTTGATAATATTTACTCATTTATAAACAAATTGAAAATTTAGATGGCAAGAGAACTTGCCAGTGGATCTCATTAAAGTTGTCTAACAGTACAATTTATAATGGAATAATAGGAAAAAAGATATTTAAGTAAATGATATTTGTTAGTTCACAATTTCTTTTTCAAGGAGCAATATCAGATGAAGATATTTATGTAAATGATATTTGTTAGTTCACAATTTCTTTTTCAATGAAATATGTGCAGAAAATATAATACTGATGAGAACATATTTCAAATAAATTATGTTCAGTCAATATTTCATTTCGAAAGATGGGATGATTTTATTATACCTCAATTATATAACAACACCACTAGGCTCTCTGTCATGCTCTTTTCAGACTAGTCACTATTCACATGATAATTTAATTGAAGGGCTTGGAAGCAGATAGTCGTCAGCTACTGCAGACAAACTGGGTTATAAGACAAAATGTGTCACAGACCCTGACTATAACTATAAGCAATCTCTAATAATTTTTATTGTATTACTCTGCCCCTTGTCAAAATTTAATACTACTTACAGAGAAACTAACAGGAATGCTGAGGGCTATTTGAAGGGTAATGTCTCAATTTTTGCTCAAATTTGGCATAGCACTATCTGATCTAAAATACTTTAATAGAACAAGATCAAAACCATAAAAGGTTCTCAATAAAGTTTGCCTTACATATACAGAGAGTATATAAATAAATTGTTGGAACATGTTGCAAATTTGCACTTTTCAAATAATTCTATTTTACAGTAGTATTTATCATATGATATCTCAACCCATAGTATTTTCAATTTCAGAGGATAACATATAATAATTTCACGTAGAAATATATATAGCACAATTTTTTTTTGAAGTAGTAATGTAAAACAAGTCATAAGTTTCTAAACCACAATGATGTTGAGAATTGCTGAACATGAAAGGGCCATGGAAACAAATAACTGAGAAGAAAAGAGGTGGTGTTTGATGAAGTAATTTACAAAGAACAGTAATGTAAATTTCATTATCATTAATTACTCTATAAATGTTAATTATTTCAATTTATTAAATTAAATAAAGTAAATTTCATGGCACGCACTTATTCATGAATGTGGCTATCTACACAACAAAGCTGCTTTTTCAAGTTCAGTATTTTTAGTGTACAGGAAATACAAAATTAGTTCATATATTTTCTTTAACCAATGCACTCTATTTCATTTCTTTAAATACACCCAATATGAAAACAATGTATGGGATCCCATTTGAACCAAAATAAAAATGAGACGAGTTCTTAAATAATTCAATACACTTAAAATAAAACAATATTATTTCTCAGGAAGATATCGAATAATAGGCAACAAAAATATTTGTGATAATTTTAAAATAATAAAAGGGTATTAAATATTTCAATAAGTCATGTATTTGTGAACTTAAATAATATTTTCAAACAATATTAGAACTTTCAAGGTCTTTCAACCACTGAAGCTTCTGCATTTCAATGGAAACACAAGGGGGGGAAAAAAGAAAAACAGATGTATAATAATAATGGAGAGCAAGATATGAGAAGAAAACAAACTCCTGTGAAGTAAAACCTCATAAATACCCTAGTAGTACAGTAAAGAAAGAAATTGCAGTTTGTGCCCCTTCCCACAAATTCTTTTACTCTTCTCTTTACAATACATTTCTTAACTTTTGCATGTGGTTCTAATCTATCAGAAAGTGAAGAGTCATCAAACCTCTACAGGGAGATAAAATAATTCCAATTACCCTCTAAAAGGAGATAAAATAGGGATGTAGGGATGAAAGAAAAGCATGAATAATACACAAGGCATACGGTAATACTGGATAAACAGGTACTTAAATTGAAGAGGAAAAATTACTGTTGAAAAAGTACAAACAAGAAAAACTGCATGACATTGAGACAGAAGTATAGTATGAAAACAGTGGCAAAAGTAGTGACAGGCCAGTGCCAAATTTTCTTATTCAGAGATCCCAAGTGTAAGTTGTAGGGGGTTCCTAATATTTTGAATTAAAACATACAAGGGCAGAGAAAGAGGATTGTGATAAAACATCACCAGATTGAGACATTCGTTAACTGTATAGAGTAAAACAATACAAACTTTTTAATTTTCAAACCAAGAAATGAAAATTTCAATTTAGTGGCTGACTAATAACATTACTAAGGATATGTTTCTTCAAAAGCATTAAATGAATAAAATTTGTATGATATAGATCCACTTGTTTCTTGCTTAGCCAATGACTAAAATAAGAAATGTAAGTAAGAGTTTTTGCAAGGGAGAAGTTATGAACAATCAACGAACTTTTTAGGTCAAGTAGCAACAAAAAGTAAGCTGTAAACAGCCTCACAACAAAGTTAATAAAAAATTGTGACCAAAATCCACTTCTCTAAATTAGAAAACAAAGGACATTTAAAATCCTTACATAGGATACTGCACATCATACTTTGTTTCAAATATTGCTAAATCAGAAATGTTAATTTTGTAAATAATTCTATTATTTCTAATATCATAGAATATACAAATCAAACTCGGATTTTATATACATGCAATTTAACTGGCTGGCTTCAAAATAAAGTAGAATTTATTTTTTGTCTACTTTTTGTTTTCCTTTATTTTCAAGATCTTTAATCTTTACAATGGATATAAATAAAATTCAGGTCATTGCAATTTACACACATTTACAAAAATTAATTATTAAAGTTATTCTTTAATTATTATAATTTTATAATTATTTTATAATAATTACATTATTATTTTTATTATTATATTATTATTAATGAATGTATTGTTATTGATGACTGGTCCGTATGAAAAAATATTTTCTTAAGCATTGAACTTGCAATAAGAGTATATATTTCATTACTTCCTATTACAATAACATTAATTTTTGCATCTGTACAAGATTTTCTTATTCATCTCTTGCACAACTGCAGTTCTTTCAGTTGCAATAAGCTAACAGTTAGGCACAGTTGCATCGCAATTACTATGTAATAACAGTCTTTAATCATGCCAACTTTATAATACAATGAATAAATTTTAAAATTTGAAGAATAGTAAATTAGAGCAAAAAATGGCCATTTACTGACAATTACAATATCCATACATTAATGCAACTTATATAACGGATTCACTTTGTATTATCTTTACTCAGCTCTTCACAAAAAAAATTAAAATCCAAGCTAAAATACAACTAAATTTTATATTGAATTTAATTTTACTTGCATTTTTATTTCTCTCCTCAAAAACAACATATTTTGCACAAGAGAACACAATATTTTTTAATCCTAACAATTTAATGACTTTCTCATTAATTTACTAGGTAATCTGTGAAATTCTGAATTTATCAGAACTGAAGACCCAAAGCTTAATTAAGAAGCTTACATCAAAATCTTTGAACTTTAAATTGTCTCTGCACTTAGAATTTTAAATGAATTAAAGTCTAAAAGAATTTGATATCGAGTGTCTTCTCAAGATATACTTCACTAAAACAAGTTAAGTAGCTTCCTATTATTTTTGCAAGAAATTTAATGGAAATGCAAATTAATAGTTCAAACTGAACACAAAATCTGAAGGCACATGTCTGCCAATCTTGAATTTATTGCTCTATTCTGATGGGAGACAAGACTAATATCACAAAAGATTCAGATCTCCACTCTTCTACAAATGAATTCCATTGTATTATTAAATTTGATGATTAATATAAAAATAAAATAACTTGAGTTGCAGAAGTGTGGATCATTAGAGAGCAGAAAAGGCACATTGGTGAGCACAAATGAAATTGGGAAAGTGGCTAGGAGAATGGCTAGTCAAATTCAAAATTTCTCTTTCAGCATCTGGGAAGAAATTATTCTGGACTATCATGTCTCAATATTGAAATTCTTAAATTAAAGTAACAAACTAGAGCTGCAACATTAGTACATAGATACAATGTTTGAAAGTTTGGACTGGAAAACATGCACAAACACAAGATGGCTAATAAAGAAACAATACAAATCTTATTTGCCACTTAATAACAAGAGTATTAAGTAATATTACTAAGATCACCTGATTTCCAAGCCTAATTGGGGCCCCAAATAAAACAGAAGCAACTATAAACAACATGTGTAGCTTTTACATGCATTACTACAAATATACATGTGGAGGTGCTAATATTGAAAATTACTGCCGAGATGCAAGATAAACTTTGCTAACATTAGCAAGCAAACAAACCCACAAAAGAAGAAATCAGAAATTATTAAGATATTGGCTGAAATATATTCCAAGTCATTCTGGAATGTACCTAGTAATGAGAACGTCTCATATACTAATTTCTTTTAAAGTATTATTACATTTTTATAATCACAGAAATGTAAGAAATAACAATAGTAAGAGGAAATGTTTTTATGACAAATCTTTAAGCATTTATTATGAAAAGACTTAATTCTGAAAATTTGCTCTCGCACAATATATAAATTTAACCATAGTAAAATAAGCACTAGAACAGCATGTCAAAATAGCCAACCCAATTCGGTATGACTGACAAAACACATTCATTCATTTTTACAAATTATAATCAGCCATTAATAAAAAGAAATGCACAGATCTACAACAAGAAATGAGTTGTGAACAATGACATGACAGCATTGTCCTCCATACACAAAGTTCAAAGTAAATTTAACACTGTTCTTAAATTGTGAAGATTGGTAACAACAATTCACTCATATAATACAGTTGTTATCTGATCAATTTATTAAATAATCTTTAATACTATGAAAACCCACAGCAGACATTGAGTTCCCCATAGAACTATGGAAAACCCAAATGGATTCATGGTTGACTGGATGGACAGTATTATGCATTATAAGACTTGCACACATAAGATGTGCATGTGCACACTTTAATTTGAAAACAGCATGCACAGGAATGCAAGTGATATCTGCTAAATAAAGCTGTCAGTCACTTGAAATCAGAAATACATGCAATAACAAACTACCCTTGTTCATTGCAGATGACAATTTCTCAATCCTCATTAAATCTTTCAATTTCGCAAAGGATCCAAGCTCTCCAAAGAAAAGTCATCATTTCCAAAAGATAATCCCCTACTGAAACCATCCTGAAAAAAATAAAAATTTATTAAATATAACATTTTAATACCTTTTAAAAATTATCCTAGTAGTTGGAAATCATAAAAAATATTTCTAACACTAAATTATGACTTTTACTTTATTAAGATATTTTTTAAGTCCAACCATTTCGGCCTAAGTTATATCTTAACAGAATTGACTGAAAGGGCACCAAAAACTGAAAATAACGTTTCTCAAAGCACAGAAAAAACTTACCTTAATTTAATTTTTATCTCTTGAAAAATATATTCACTCACCTTCATTTCCAAAATGCGTTTGTCAAGAAGTCCGATAGCATTTTCCAGGTATTGAGATTCCTTCCCACTAGAGAAATCTCCCATGCCAAATGGATCAGTAACTGCAGTTGATTGTGCTGGTGAATTTATTTTTGGCACAGTATTGGCCTGTGGAGCAGCTGAAGGGTTGAATGGTGTGGATCCAAATAAATCCTCTTTAAAGGGGTTATCTGTAGTTGGTGGAGCATATGTACCATTCATAGGATGGGCACGGCGTGAATCTCTAGACATTTTTGGTGGGGGTGCCACTGGAAACAATTCAATATTACATCAGCATTTCAGTAAAAAAAAAAGAAAAAAGGAGAGAGAGAGAAAAGGAAGAAAAGAGAGAGAGAGAGAGAGAGAGAAAAGGAAGAAAAGAAGAGAGAGAGAGAGAGAGAGAGAGAAAGGAAGAAAAGAAGAGAGAGAGATAGAGAGAGAAAAAAAGGAAGAAAAAAAAAGAGAGAGAGAGAGAGAGAGAGAGAGAAAAGGAAGAAAAGAGAGAGAGAGAGAAAAGGAAGAAAAGAAGAGAGAGAGAGAGAAAAGGAAGAAAAGAGAGAGAGAAAAAGGAAGAAAAGAGAGAGAGAGAGAGAGAGAAAAAGGAAGAAAAGAGAGAGAGAGAGAGAAAAAGGAAGAAAAGAGAGAGAGAGAGAGAGAAAGGAAGAAAAGAGAGAGAGAGAGAGAAAGGAAGAAAAGAGAGAGAGAGAGAGAGAGAGAGAGAGAAAAAGGAAGAAAAGAGAGAGAGAAAAAGGAAGAAAAGAGAGAGAGAGAGAGAGAGAAAAAGGAAGAAAAGAGAGAGAGAGAGAGAGAAAGGAAGAAAAGAGAGAGAGAGAGAGAGAGAGAGAGAAAGGAAGAAAGAGAGAGAGAGAGAGAGAGAGAGAAAAAGGAAGAAAAGAAGAGAGAGAGAGATAGAGAAAAAGGAAGAAAAGAAGAGAGAGAGAGAGAAAGGAAGAAAAGAAGAGAGAGAGAGAGAAAGGAAGAAAAGAAGAGAGAAAGAGATAGAGAGAGAAAAAAAGGAAGAAAGAGAGAGAGAGAGAAAAGGAAGAAAAGAAGAGAGAGAGAGAAAAAGGAGGAAAAGAAGAGAGAGATAGAGAGAAAAAAAGGAAGAAAAGAGAGAGAGAGAGAGAAAAAAGGAAGAAAAGAAGAGAGAGAGAGAAAAAAGGAAGAAAAGAAGACAAAGAAAAAAGGAACAAAAGCAGAGAGAAAAAAAGCAAGGGAAAAAAGCAAGGAAAAAAAAGCAAGAAAAGTTGAGAAAAGGGAAGTGATTTAACTAGCCTTGTGGTTAGGATTTTAAAAGCTTACATCTAGGAGCTGCAGTTTTGTTGCAAGTGTCTGAATCCAAATCTTGACCATCAATAACAGAGACTGGAGAATTGCCATTTCCAACAGAGCTTTCAAAGGCACGTGGATCAAAGTCATCATCTGTGTCCAATTCATCCAATAGCAACCCTTCCAGCCTAGTACCTACAGTCGGAGGGTCATTACGCAATGAAGAACTGAAAATGCAAAACGTGCAAGTTATAGACCTTTTAATACAAATAAAATAATTCATCCAAATGATTGAACTTTAATAAAATTACTTGTTAGTACTTTGTTAAAACTTTGTATGATCAGTTTATCATAAACCAATAGTTTTATTTAAAGGAAATTATCTCCTCATTTAACTAGCATGTCTTTACTACTATTACTACTTCTACTGCTACTACTACTAAAACAAATTAATGTTACCAGAGCAACAACATCGTCAAAAAACTGAAACATTATCTCCTTCCATATACAGACACTCAATTTGGATGTAATCCCTCTTATGACAAAAAACGTCCATGAGGATGTTGTTTTTTTTTGTATTTTTTATTTGTTGCGTCTCCACCTTGACGCAACGCGTCTCCAAGCCCCCTTAAGGGGCGTTGAGCGCTTTAGCACTGGGGAGTAATCCTCCATTAAAGTGCTTTTTATTTTTAATATTTGTCAAGTCTCGTCACGTCGCAGTCAGTCATTGCCTTTTATCCCTTCGGCCAGGGGCTCGACGACGTTAGGTCCCGGGGTTCCTGGCCGGTCACCCAACCACGAACCCCCAAGTCTCGAATGCGCTTAACCTTCGTGACTTCACGGAGCGTTGTAAACGCATTCGGCTAGCGCCGCCGGATGTTAAAATATACAATTTCCAATGCATTCTACGCAAGTTTCTTTCTTCCTTTTTTTTAAGTTAATTAAAAAACGCTGTTCTCATTTTCTTAAGAATCAGAATGCCCTCGTCCTCGCCACTCTTTCTTCGCTTTCGTTCACCGATCTTGCGAAGTCATTAGTATTCGTAAAACTATACGGAATAAGACCCCAGAAACTTCAACGCTGGCTCCACCTTTTGGCGCATCTAATTTCATATTCCATTCTAGACCTTATCCCTTGTCGTTAGGGGTCGACTCCGACGTCGCAACATCGGTGAACGAATGCGAAGAACTTAGTGGGGGGGAGGAGGTATTCTGTTTACGAAGTTCGAATGACAATTGGAAATTATGCTCTGCACAGGCTTACGGATGTTACACATTAATTGCTTACGCCGATGGCTGGAGTCTCGTCACGTAACTTTGACACACGTAGCTAATAAAGTCATACTAATGACTACAGCTATAATAATGTCAAGTTAAGTGTGTTCGGCAAAAAAAGTAACATTGGCACAAAACACGGTGGAAGTTATGCGTTGGCCTAACTTAGAATGTTTTATGTTAATTGCGCAGGCTAAAGGCAGGAGCCTCACCATGAAGGACACGTAGCGAAATGTCACGGCGCCTTAAAGTTTGAGTTTGTGAATATGACGCCATTCCGCTCGAGGTGGTTGTCAGGGTGGTCATCCCCAAGTCTTGCGAAGGTCAGCCAACCCTGTCATTTGTTACGGTAAGGGATAAAATCCTTAATTTCCGATGGGCGTCCTGAATTGTTAACTTGAACTCCACTATGGTCACAGTAATTCGAGAAAATTCTTTCCTTTAATTTCTGCTTTATAGGAGACAGTTTCAGAGCATGCTTCAGTCGCACTTAAGGAAAAAATCAGTTGAAAACTGCTCTTTACAGTATAAAAGTCTTGCCTCTCTCCATGAATGTGAAGCCCTTTGATTTAGTTTGCCTTTACATCTATTATGTTAAGTATATGATCTCATTATTATTTGAAAGTACTTGCTGGAGGAAAAAAACAAAAAATAAGACACAAAAGTCAATTAAATATAGCACTGACAATGTGACAAGAATATTGAAATCCTATCTAAACTTAAATTTCACATTGTCATTTCAGCATCCTTCAATAAATACATTTAAATATGCCAAATCAGTCACCTCGATTAAGCTGCCAAATTTTCATGGAACAGATTGACAGATTTTTCTGTAAGGCATAAGTAAATACTCCCTGTAAGTGGTCACCTCCCTCTGCTTTCAGTGGCCAGACACACTATTGATTACCCAGTATTAAACAGGCACAATAGCACAAGTGGAGAAGCGGTGGAGATTACAGTTTATTCAGTATCTTCGTGAGACATGACCATTTTCAAATCAGAGGCATTCTGAGACACTAACTTGTGAGAGGATTATTTCATGTTTCATAAAACCAAACTAATTTCACGTATGCTCTGAAGTTTCTTCAGAGAGAGAGAGTCGAATTGAGAATCAAATTTACAAATGGGAAGAAACACAGTGGTGTAAAAAAGAAAAAAGTGCAAAAACCTGGAATTGTTCAATTTTTCTATGCATTGTTAGAGTGTACATATGAAAAACAAAAAAACAAAAAACAAAAGCTTTTGGTATTTCATGACTTTAATGAAAATAAAAACATGTTAGCTTAAGCATATAAACTTGGGAGTATGTCTGACTTCATTGCAAATAGCATCATTAAACATGTCAGCTTTCCATCAACCAACTTCCATCCACTCAACCTTTCAACGCTTTCCATCCACTCAACTTTTATTAAGAGGTCACCTGTGTACTGATGGTCATTTTTCTTGGGAACCAACGGTGGCTGCTGGAAACAATGTTTACAGTATATATTTCTTCAATAAGCAAAACAAAGCTATTAAAGAACAGATTTTGTAAGGTCCAGTTCAGAAATATTTTATCTAGAGTTATTGAATCAACCATACTCAGAAAATAGTGTCCTTTTCAAAACTTATGTGTTAATGGCCTAAATGGAAAAATAAATTTCAAGAAATTATCCAAGTCAATATTTAATAAAAGAGTTAACTAATATCATCAATATCCTGTGAGATACTCTAGTATTTTAAACAACAACTTCAAATACATATTATTATTAAAAACCCGTTTTTCCAGAAGTTATAAAGAACAAAACATATGACAACTTACGTCAAGGAACTGGGAGTCTCAAAAGCCCGTGGTGGAACTGGGGGTGGAGGAGATTGCAGACCATTGCCAGCATTGACACTGCTGCTGCCACCACTGGTGTTGATGCTGGTGCTCAAATTTAAGGAAGCAAGTTCCTTTAATGAAAAATCGAAAAAAGTCCACTTTTCTGACATATTTAGTGTGGAACTTAAAACTATTATTTTCTCAAAAGATTAAAAAAGAAATTCTACAGTAATTAGAGAATCTATGAAAGAACTTTACTGCTCAGAGACATTTTGTGAACACTTATTTTATTCAGTTAATACTAATTACTAAAACAAACAATATTTAGTAAATATTAAAAATACTAATACTACCACTACTACTATTATTAATAACAAGAACTACAATAATAATTTTAAATATCCAAATAATGGAAAATAAGTTTTATATCAATAAACTATAGCCATACCCCAAATTTCTAACATTTCATCATTTTCATCTCCTAATTATGAAAGAAAAAAACTATTAAGAATTCCTGTAATACTTTTTGGTTAGCTGGACAACCATGAATTAACTTCCAAACATCTAGTCAGACACAATAATAATTAATCCAAATTGGTCTTAAAAAGCCTACAGTGTATTAGAAAGTTTGATACTTATTAACATACCAACTTATTAACTGAAGTATCAGGAGTTGATGTTCCAAGTAGATCATAACTCACGCCTGAGGAACTGGGAGAATTAGAGGTGTCAGAACTGCTGGAAGTAATTCCAGGAGCACCTCCGGGAGATGTGGGTAATGTAGGAAGACCAACCAAGTCCACAGTCAATAGATCCTGCACACCTTCACGAGCCAAATATCGGTCTAATTCAGCCTGAAGAAAGGAAGGGCAATTAGTTCTCCTCTACATAAATCCACACATTTGCTTGGCAGAGCACAATAGGCAGATGGCTTACAAACGAACCCCTCAAATTACAATCTATATGTTCTCGTGAAAAAAGTGTACTAAATCCACGTCAGCCGACTTAGTCGATAAAAACGACCACCTCGAATATTCTGTTAACAGTTAAAGATGTCGGGATGGAATGGTCACCAAATGGTTTAGAGCATAGGAGATAATCAATTGTGATTATTAGCTTTCCGAAAGCATTTTTAATTTTAAAGATGTTGGACCTTTTTTTATGGAACACTATTCTCCTTTCAACACGAATAGACAGGAGGCACTCGGAAGTTCGTGGCAGCTAAGCGATCTTCAAGCCTAAAGGCGCAGGGCAGAGCAGCGGCCTTGGCGACCACAACCGTTGAATCTCTCTTTCAACAAAGGTCCCGGCGAAGCCTTCTTATGCTACTAGGGTACTGCGTTCACATTTCATCCACAAGAATCAATGTAAGTGACAATGAAATCACAAATGTTCTCATTAGCAGCGTCGTTCATTGGGTAGATTAAAACCTCTTTAAAAGGGGCATACTTTTAGAGGTGTGATAGCGAAAGTTGCGAAATACGTTCCACAGTAAACACTACGACGCTGAGTTTTTACAATCATTTCGCGTCAATTCGCACGGCGAGCCCATTGTCTCTGCTTTGAATGACTCGGTAGATTTCCGAAAGTTAGCAAAAAAACAGAAATACTTTTCTCTACTTCACTGTGAAAATCGCGTTATTCCCAGACATCCCGTCCGTTCCTCAAACCAGTCTGTGCTAAAATAGTTTCATTGATAGGAAATTCGACGAGTACACAATACCCTCAAATTTGCACAAAGACGATAGCAAGATCCCGAACAAATGTAGAACGTTAATTCCCTTAATAGGATTCCGATAACGAAATGTCGTGTGGAGTATGCCCCATAGTTCAGACATCTAAAAGTCTTTACTTCTTGCTTTTTCTTTACTCTTGTCCTAACAGATGATGAGAAACTAAGTCCTTTCTCAAAAATTTCATGGAACGTCATGTGCACATATTACTATATTTTTTTAATGCTTTATTAAAACTGTTTTTAGTGTATATATATTAGTGTGTGTGTGTGTGTGTGTGTGTGTGTGTGTGTGTGTGTGTTTTATTCACAACATTTACATTGCACACTAGTTCAAACAGTGAAAACGTGCAAGATATAGTTGGAATGTCAAAAGAATCCACGCTATCTTTTCATTGAATGATATTTCTCATTGTAAGTGGATCTCTTTCAGAGAATTGAGGCAACAACTTTATTTAAGAAGTTTCAGCGAGATTGAGATTTTACAATTGATCCCCCCCCCCGAGTTATTGTTCACTGAATACATTTCATTTTAAGCTTTTGAAATTTTTCTTTATGGCTAAAATTCAGTTTAGTTGGAAAGCATTTCAATCCACTCCCAGATCTCATTAATTGATATATCTGCAAGTTGTTGGGGCGTAATATTCCGTTCACGTGTGTTAACAAGCCCTCTTAGGCAAAGTGTTGGCACTGACCGATGGCGCGAGCTTTGCGACGTCTCCCAGCCGACGCCGCAGCGCGCTGGCCTCGGCCTCGGCGCGGATAGCGCGCTGCTGGAGGAGGATGAGGCGGCGCTGCGCCTCCAGGTCGCGGCCAGAGGTCTCCATGAAGCGGCGGTACGCGAGATCGAACGCCTGCCCGATGGTCAACGTTATCTCCTCTGCCTGCAAGAAAACCGTCGGCGACACTCGCATGCAAAACTACTTTTCTATAACTATTCTTTCGTGTTGTAAATAAATAATAAATAAAAAATAAATAAGTAATAAATAAATCATAAATAAATCATAAATAATAAATAAATCATAAATAATAAATAAATCATAAATAATAAATAAATCATAAATAATAAATAAATCATAAATAAATAAATCATAAATAAATAAATCATAAATAAATAAATCATAAATAAATAAATCATAAATAAATAAATCATAAATAAATAAATCATAAATAAATAAATCATAAATAAATAAATCATAAATAAATAAATAAAACTTCCTTGGATTTAAGGACAATAAAAATGTGCATCTTTATGTAGTTTATTGCATTAATTTTATTTTAAAGTTAAAATAGAATTAATGCAATAAATAACCTTAAGATATACATTTTTATTGCTCTAAATTTCAAGTATATTTTAGTTATTATTTATAGAAATATAATATATACTCAAACATAAAAACTATAAAAAACAACTTGAACAAAATTAAGCCTGGGGAATTAGTCCATGATCTCTTTATCGCAGATACCGAAAATGCGTTTGAAGGCAATGGGTAGAATTAATAAAAACGAGCTTACGCTATATTCTCTTTCGTTTTCTGATGAAGTGCTCGGTAGCGTATGCATAAAACTTTCAGAATTTAATCAACTTTGAGAATATTCTCAAAACTTGAGGAAACTCTACTTTCCTAGGCTCATTAGATCATACGCTCAAATCTTCATGAATAAGAACGAAGAATTCATCCTTTCCGTGAGCATATTCTCAGATTGTTTGGAGTCTGGTCTTGACGTGCCTCAGTTTTGAGAGCGAGGTACCTTTGTTATAAGTAAGCAAAAAATGGATTTGTTCATAAAAGTACGAAACGAAGAGAGGTACGGCAAGGAGTAATACAGCGGGAAACAACTGTCAATTATTCTGATTTTCTATGAGAAATGTTAATACTTAGCAACGCATGTTTTCGGTCAAGAGAAAATGGGAATTAGACATGACACTTTTGATATGAAAAGAAAATTAGATGTTTTTTATAGAAGTATGTGATTATGGTTTTCAGTGAGATGTAGAAGATTTGGGTATTCTCCATGGTATCTCCAAACAACTGTTTCAAATATCGTTGTACGAGGTTATGGTATGATAGAATTGCTCAAAAATGAATTAAATTTTCACAATCCGTTGAGGAAATTAATAAATAAAAAAATAGTGTCACAATATGTATACTTCGATTTCCGCTATTTGCGGCATTGGTCGTTCACATATTCCTACGAAAAACCTACGATACTTTGGGATGAATACATTAATAGAAAGCGACTAAGTAACGTGTAAATGCAGGTGAATGTGAATACTAGTGTGAATGTGTCCGACTTAATCGGTATTTGACTCCAGAATATGTAAGTCCAGATATTTACGAAATGAAAACTTAACAATATCAATGTTTATTTGAAATTTAGTTAATCGTACAGTCCGTATTTAATGTCGCCAAACATATCGCCATCCACACAAACAAAGGGTTTATCATGCCGGCCTCGATAGCCGAGGTCGCTAAGGCCGGAGAGCTATAGCTGCCTCGCCCCTAAGAGTCGCGTTCGAAACCCACCTCGGGCATGGATATACGTGATGTTCATACGTGTTCTTCCTACAGTTCCTCCTACAGTTAAAACAATCACAGCGGTCACTCTGACCAAGTTGTTAAAAAGCGACGTGAAGGGGGGGGGGGGTCATAACACAATAGTTATTTTTCGGAAGCGTGGTATCGTTGAGCAATGCTTGGTGCAACTGAAACAACGACCAAAATCATGACTGATCGCAACGAAATTTTAAGCTCAAGTACTTCATCATTCATGTTTCTCATGGATATTGACATTCGTCGTTCATTAGACAACGCTAAAAGTAGGCAAAAATCCATTTCCTTTTCCCCAATTCTTTATATTTTCAAAGAGCAAACGAAAATTAATATAATTCTATATTCTTTTTTATAATATATACTCAAAATGCTTATCTAACATATTACACATCATGATAGACTACAAAATAGGGATGGTTCCATAAAAAAGTTCTTAATGTGACGTAAAATACAAATGATAAAATAGAAATGAATGCATGTATCAATTAGTCCCATTCCCTCATGCACTTGCATTACAATAACTACATTCGCTCAAAAATTGCCGGAGGTGTTAAGTTACGTGACTCGTCCAGTATATTTTTCCTCCAGATCGGCCCTCTGTCAGAATTGCCATATGGCCATATTCCCGACCTTTGAGAGCGTGCTATCGAGGCATTAAATGAAACAACTTGCAATTTATCTCATATGGAAAAAGAACTATGCTTGCTCGTGTGGAATCAAAAATTGAAGGTATCCATTGGAAAAGTACAGGCAACATTAGTAAGGTTTTATAAGATTAATATTATAAATTAGAACATCACGCATGAACAATGTGTCACAAAAACGGCAGAAGACGAATCGGAGGAATATGTTAGGTACATGTGATTGATCACAACACTCGTGAGATCAGAACAACTCCATTGTAAATGAAATTAATATTTGCGTAAGCAAAGTAAATAGTTCCTTACCAGTTTTTCGCTGACAAAAACGAAGCAGGAATGGGCGTCCCGCTCCGCCTCTTTGGCAATGAACGAGAAGAAGCGCTTTTCCCCCTTATCGTCAGCGCAGTAGCTGATGCGGTGCAGGGGATACTGATGCAGAATCCTCTTACTTTTTGGTTCCTGAAACAAAATATTTACAAGTGTGTTAATCCAGTCAGAGACGAATTTCTATTACTGGAGGTCCATTGTGGTGGCCCTGTTTCACTACTCTCAATAAAAATTATTACAAAAATTCATTGACTTCTAAGCTTCTTTTCTTATTTTTACTTTTTAATTTGAAGGATTTCATATTTTATCAATCACATTGACTCCAGTTATATCGTCAATCCGGAACAACAACACAACAATGTAATTTCAGCATTGGTGTAAATGGAGTAAGTGCATGCAAGTTTAAGCGAGGTAAGTAACAAAGAGGTGTGACGGGACTAGAAAAACATTGACATTGTTAAAATTATGCTTCAAACCACCAGAGTGGTGTTTGTTGGTTTGTTCGGTGACTGTTGACATCTTATCTGCCTTTTTGCCCTTGACACACCTTTTTGTATTGACAGTTGAATGATGAATAAAAAGTACCAACAAAGCGAAGTTAGCAACATTTGAAAATTAGACATTTTCGCTCCTGATTTACAGAAAACCTCTCTGCATCGGTAAACGAACTACAGATTTTTAGTGTTGCTAACAAAAGAGTTCACAGCCCCGGTTCTCGTGTTACCACAACTCTGAACCTGCTCTGAACATGCGGTTTTCGACAAACTCGAATTTAAAGATCCTCATATCCAATACGAGGATAAATCTTGTTCCTAAATGTAATAAACTACTTTTTCTAACACGTTGTGTCGTCAGAATCTACGTTTTGCGGGCCCCTGACATAAAAAATTGGGTACCGGCAAACCGTCCGTCGTCAACTCTAGCATCTAAATAATTTCATTTTCTCCAAAATGGATATTTCCCAATCAAAAATGGCCGAACTCGAGCCCCCACGAATGTGAAAATGAGATCAGTACTTACATGTACCCTTACATGTACACTTACTTAACCTTAAGGTTTCTTTGCTCTATCAGTGGGGAAAAAATTAAAGAAAAAAATTGAACCGTTTTTGAGATTTTTACTTTCTCACATCACTTAAGGAAAGAAACTACTGTAATCGTGAGCAGAAAACTGACAATTTTTCGACAGAACACCTTATTGCCGGGTCCAGGAAACGAAAGAGTGCATATATTTTGTTTCTATATGTAGTAAATTACGTCATTTAACACGCTGTGTAGTCAGAATCGATGTTTTGTGGCTCCTTGATACCGAAAAATCGATTGACGTCAGTCAGTCCATTGTCAAGGCTAGCGTCTAAACCGTTCAGTCGATGTTCTTCAAAATTAATAACCCACGGTCGATTTAAAGGAACTCAAAAGCTCAGCGAGTTTGAAACGGATATTTTAATTTTTGGAGGTACTTTGCATGAAGCCTCGTTAAAAATTTTCTGAATGTTCACAAAAATAGCTCCAAATTTATGTATTAATATTTCTCTCGGATAGAGCAAAGTACGCTAAAAATGGCACAGGTCTAAATTAATCTCTCCAAATTATCGAAAATTACACAAGGTCAATATTATTTACGTGATCCTACAATTACAATATTGAAATAGATTTTCCCCTTATGAAATATGTTATGCAAAAACAGGTCTTTAAATAAGGCTAGGTACAATTTGTTTTGAAAAAGTAGTATTGCGTAAGTTTTGTTTGAAGTAAAGGCAATTTATAAACAAATCTTTCCCGAAAACTGCTCCAATTTTTTTCAAGTATTTTCCTCGGATAACGCAAAGAACGCTCAAAAATGGCATAGGTCTCACTTTCTAGTTTAATCTTCCTGAATTTTCGAAAAATGCTAGTTACAAACAATGTGAGAAAGCTACTGAACCACTACCCGATACTTTCTTTAAACTAGGTACTTACGTAGTAAAGAGAAAGTATTGTAATCATGTCGAATGTGACGATTTTTCGTCAGAAAAACTCTTACTGTCAGGCCCTGATATCGAAGAAGTGGACAACTTTTGTTCGAATATGTAGTCTTTAACTCTGTCTTTAACTCTGCGTGTACTCAGAATCCACGTTTTCATATTAACAACTACAATATTTTTATAACAGTAACATTTTTATATTAACAACTACATTTATCTAGCGATGGTTAAATATTATGTTATAAAAATGAATCTTGAGTTTTATACGCGGAGCAATATATCAAAATGTATTTACTTAAAAAATCATGTCAATTTAGTTTTGTAACGAATTCTTAAACTATTTTACACTTCTCGATCGTACACCAAAGGTAAACTTAATCAAAGAATATTTCGATCATTTAAATAATGGAGAAAATATAATTATCACATCCAAAATGTTGAATTCTCACACGATCACACATATATACATATATACATGTTGAATTCTCACATTCTCACATATATACGCCTAGTTGCTGTACCGGGTGATCCGGGTTCGATTCCCTTTTGTAAATATCAGAAGTATTTTATTAAATATAATTGTAATAAAGTAATATAAATAATTAGAATTAAATACTTAAATACTTAAGAAGTATAGCCTGCATCCATTTCGTATTAATGTAAATATAAATAACGTCTTTTTGTGAATGATGGTATAAATTATACACGTAGAAAATATATAAGCGTCAAAATAAACGACAAATATTGCCAATTTGCATCATCAACCTTATGTGTACAATCTATTCATGTTTGTATTTGTGGTTAACACCTCCAGCAAGCCAATATCTTCCCCCCTTCCCCCATAGAATCTACCGTAATCATAAAATAAACTTTGATATCATAAGATTCTGGCTGTAGAACCTTCAAAATATTCAAGAAAAAAAATTAGAAACGCTTTACATAAAAACTAAGCAGACATTTAATACTGTAAAAGAATCGAATGCCTCAAAATACATATAGTAGTATTTTGCATCATCTGGAAAATATTAGTTTGACCAGTTGGCACCACTGGTTCATCCCTTCTTTTTTTAACTACGAGAAACGTTTCCCCTTAGTTCCTCACTAGCTCTCTTCCTGCAAGATATGGTTAACTATTGTATTATGACGAACATTTAAAGTTGTACATTTCATTGTGGATGTGTATTGTGAGATTGAGTTTTATTCGTATTAATGAATAGTTTTATTGCCCTCCATTATACGCGGTCAATCAACTTTACTTATTTTATCACATTTTTTATAATAAATAATAATACAATAAAAATAACAATATAATAACAATAATAATAAATTACTATTATTATTATTATTATTATTATTATTATTGCGAATTTAAAAATCTAAAGTGTACTGTGTATATTTTAAGCGCAATTTTTACGTATAACAGTGGACCCATTATGAGTAACCTGATGATGGGTCCACAATGTGCCCCGAAACATTGTAAATGAAGATGTATGATTGTTAACCTGGTAATATAATAATTTAAATACGCCATGCCAAAAACAAGTTTTAAAAGGGATGGCATTTGATGTTTTAATAACTTAACTATGCTCATTTTTTAATAACGTCATAAATAGTTATTACAATTTCTCTGCAATGTACTTACTTGTATAGCGACGCCGTCAATTGAAACTGTCAACTCCACTTTCGGCGTCTTCGCACCTTCAGCTTTGCGGAGCTGCTGGCTGAACTGTAGTTTCCTGATCGCCTCCTTCACGATCAGAATCCCTTTGGGCTGAGCTACTTCCGTTGTTCCCAGAAACTGCGCAAAGGAAATACGAGAGCTTCATAACACAGCACACACGAGTCAGAAAATCATAGTTCTGGTGACAATGTTATTAGAGAAAGCACATATTAGTTAACTATTACTAAATATACTTCAGCACAAGCCGTTTTGCATAAACAGGAATACAAATCCTTACGAAATTATTATTTTCGCCATAGTTTGAGCCTTTTGTAATGCATGATTCTGCTGACAGCCGCACTGCAATTTATGTTCTGGTCGAGCATAGACGAGAAGGGACTGGCGCTTGATAAACAAGTGTGCATTTCTGTGCACAACCAATATTTCCTCGATGGCAACAGTCCAAATATATCAGATAACAGTATTTGGGGAAACAAATGTCCACGTATCTCGTTACATATCCAAGCCTCGTAATCCGGTACCTTGGACCGATAAATTACAAATAAATCCATCTACTTTGACACAAACAATGCGCAGCAGAAATCAAATGTACTTGAGAGTTCAAAATGTGAATTCAAAAAGCAGAAACAAAAATGTTAATTTAATTTACATGGGAAAATTAAGGAAAATTGGAACGATAAGAACCATTTAGCCAACTGACTGCACATACTCATCTTAGGAAATAACTTACACTAGAAAAGATGAAAAAACAATATTGCCAAGAGTAGACAACACCTAAGTAAGGAAAGTTAGTTGATAATGCTTAGATCTCGAGCGACAGAAGTTGCGCTGCTATTTCGCTAAAATTATTCTGCATATGATTTTTTATATCCACATTTTCGATCGATCGTCTTGTAAATAAATTAATAGATTCGGGTATAGACACTAGGGTGGTGGCTTGGATAAATGAACTATTACGTGATAGGAAACAGCAGGTTCGAATCGGAAGATATCTATCAACCTCCGTAAGTGTTACGTCAGGGATTCCACAAGGAAGTGTCATTGGGCCTCTCATGTTTCTCGCCTTTGTGAATGACTTGCCAAAAAATTTAGCTTCAAACGTAAGACTCTTTGCTGATGACTGTATCATCTATCGGGTTATCAAATCAGAGGAGGACGTGTACATTTTGCAGCGAGACACAGACAAATTACACTCCTGGGCAAAAACAAATGGCATGGAAATAAATAGTTCCAAAAGTAAAGCCATCACGTTTGGTAGGGGTCGAAGTTATGGTGAAACTGTGTACAAATTGAACAACAAAGTCATACCTACAGTTACATCTTGCAAATATTTAGGAATTCAATTAGATAGTAAATTGAGCTGGGAAAATCAAGTAAATTTCGTTGTGGGAAAAGCCTGGAGATCTCTACATTTCGTCATGCGGATCCTAAAGAAGAGTACAGTGAGAGGTAAAGAATTAGCTTATATGTCACTAGTCCGACCCGTATTAGAATATGGCGCGGTATGTTGGGACCCGTACAGAATATCGCAGCAAGGTAATCTGGAAAAGGTCCAGCGCAGAGCATCGAAATTTACTTTCAGGGGATCAAAAAATAGAGGTGCATGGGAATCACTCGAAAAGAGGCGGATGAAGCTGCGACTCTATGCTATGTACAAAGCATACACAGGCTATCCTGCTTGGAATGAAATACACCGTCGTTTAGGAAAACCTTCATACTTCGGTAGAACGGATCACATGCATAAAATTAAGACAAGAAAACAGAAAACGGATGTCGGGAAATTTTCATTTACAAACCGAACAATTAGAGACTGGAACAGTTTGCCTGCGACTATCTTAGAACCCTTTCCTCAAAGCTTCGAGCAAGTTTAAAAATAAATTTGTTTTCTAGTTAATTATATATTTGGTTATATGTATCAATGTTGTTTCTACTGTTAAATTAGCAGTATATCCTACAAAGTAAGTTGTTTAATTGTTAGTATAAATATCAGTTGTAGAAGTATTGTTAATATTACCTTTATTACTATTGGTATCATTTTATTATTATTCATTTAGTGCAGTGCAGTGCAGTGCAGTGCAGTGGAGTGTAGTGCAGCGCAGTGTAGTGTTATGAAGTGAAGTGGAGGGAAGGGAATGCGAAAGAAATGAGTCACAGTTAAGTGTTGTGCAGTGAAGTGAAATGGAGTGAGGTTTGCGTGGTGATGTTATGTACTATTTATTATTATTATCTTAATTAACTACTTTTTTTTGTAACTTTTTCTTAGTGAATCTAAGTTTAATGCATGTAAGGTTAAGATATTCTGCCACCAAGTTACTACACTTAATTGCAGAATTAACAATAAATCTAATCTAATTTATTTTCTGATTATGTAAAAAAGCCCATAAAATCGGAAATTCCGTAAAGAAAAGAAACCAAATAAAAATAATACAATACATATTTTTATTGAACTTTAATTAAATAATATATATTGAACGACATATTTTGTAATGAAATAGAGTCAATCTTAACACATTTTTAGTGAAACATGTTGGGAGCTCCACAATCTATACACAACATTCTACATATGTTATCAGGCGACACTTAGTTACATAAAGAATGTAAGTGAATTTGAAACCCAGATGCCAACTCCTCTTGGTTTTGCGATGACGATAAAAGAAAATCTCGCAAAATTAAAACCCATTCATTTAGTCAATTCTACACAGGTTATTCTGAAAATGAAAAGAAAAGAAAAGAAAAAAAATTATTACCGCCAAGAGGGTTTACGATCATTACATTCCTGTTTGTTACAGCTCCCGGCAAATTTTCGAATTAGTCCGTCAATTTTCATATTATCCAATATGGATGGGAAAACGTTTCAAATAGGAACAGCTTAGAAGTATTCAACTTTAGGCGAATGAAGGTAACATTTGCCAACACGATGTAGCTATGGTGGGTAAATGAGTTTCTGTGATGAGAAATAGCATATACTAGTGGGCTCCAAGAGCAAAACTGCAGCTTAACAGAACAATACAAAACGGTTTTCTGAAATGTATCACGCACTCTGAGAAAGAACAAATAAAATTCTCTTGTATAATAAACAATATTAACGTATAACAAACGATATCTCTTAAAACAATATTTTAACAAAATAGTCTTCACGAATACTGCAATATCATCATCTTTGGTCCTGTTCTTCCATAGATGGAAGTTAGGTAACCCATCTAGATGGGTTCCTCAGTATTTTTCGACTCTTCTCGATTCGTTGCATTCTGCATTGCTTCTTCTACGCTCATACCAGTGAAGGTCTTGGATGGGTCTATCCACCTCATAGCTGTTCTTCCTTGGCGTCTTTTTCCTTCAACTTTACCTTGAACTATCCGTTTCTTAAGCCTTATTCCATTCCTTCGTACGTGTCCCAGGAATCTCAATATTGTTTGCAGATGTCTGCCAAACTCTGTTGAATGTTTAGTCTGTTTATGATTGGGAGGTTAGTCTTTTTTTCTGTCCATGATACTTTAGATGCGTAGGCCCACATTTCAAAGGCATTAATTCTTTATACATCTGCTGTCTTAAAGAGTCCAGGCACAGAATAGGAACTACACGGAAAGGAAAGCTACCCACAATCCGTGCGACGAAATGATGCGTATGGTCACCATATTGAAAGTGTGTAACAGCTGTACGACCCAGCATTTGTTGTGTGGTGAACAGTAATGAAGGTGGCTTTAATATCCATATTACTCGTATTTAGTGTGTGGATAAACATACGTAACATACGTAAAATGAGGGACACTTGCTTCGTATAGGCAAATATTAATACAAAATAGAGATAAAAAGAAAGAATTATAAATCCATAACTAGTAATGATACAGAATGGGCACAGACTTTCTAGTATTGGTTTTCTATTTTCTTTAGTCTGGACTAGTTTATCGGACTTGCCATATACTCTAGCCAGCTGCTATCTCCGCCCCAAGGACATTTTTTTGGATTTTTTCTCAATTCTTCAGTTTCCTAATAGAACCGAAATACTACTTCAAGAATATTAAAGAAGAGTAAAACCTCGTCCTAAACGACAATGTTCATTAAAAAATTCGGAGCCTTTTTAAGAAAATATCATTTAAGCGTTACTAAAAATGCGAAATTAAAGCTCATTTTCACAGAAAGTTTTTGAGTTTCCGGAAAACTTTATTTGAAGTAATTTAAAGCACTTTAATTCGCAAATGCAGTAGTGTTTACAAATCACTGGATATGTGCATACTAGCGCCGTGAGTCATATTTCAAAAAATTACATTTGTGTAATTTTTGTAAAAGAAAATAATACCTAAAATTAGTTTTATATCATAATAAACAATGCAATTACCACTACCCCTTGGAAAAGTTAGAAGAAAATATTTGGTTTTTGAGAAAATGGCGTTTGAACCACCTCTTGCCGTTCCTTTGCACAGTTTCAAGATGGCGGTCCGCACTACGCGGTGGCTCACTGAAGATCAAAGGTGCCGCCCTCTACTTTCGTTTCTGTGTAGTATCTATTCTGTGGTCCAGGTTTCTGCTCCATAACATCACAGAGAAAACTAAAGTCTTCAGTAACTGTAGTTTACTATTTTGGGATGTGTGGTCTTCTTTCCAAATTGGGGTAAGCCTCATTTCTCTCTTTCTAACGCAATTCATCTTATTTCTTTGGATGATCCTCCATTTTCCTGAACTAGGGAGTCAAGGTAAATAAAGTTTGTCACTTTTTCACAGCCTTTAGTGCGTTTGTTGGTGAGAGAACTTGTCCTTATCCACTATCATCACCTTAAGTTTTGGCCTCATTAATAGTCAGTCCGTATTGTCGGTCGTCTTCTCTATTCATTTTATCAATTGTCTCATTTCCTCCTCCGAATCTGCACATCGTGTGGTAACTTCAGCAAATCGTGTTGATCCTTTCACCTCCAATTATTACACCGCCGTTCCAATTGTCCAAGGTTTCTCGCAATACTGAATACTTGTACACTATAGATGTTAAATCAGACAGGAGAGAGTATGCAGCCTTCAATATAGTTTAGGATATAAACAATACAACTTTTACTTACAAGTCAAAAGTATAAAAAAATACTGATCCATAACGCAACATGTGAATAGAAAATATTTAATGGTAAGCAGCCTCTTCCTTTGACCCTTGCTATAGCATGACGTCAAGTAAGGAGTATGATAATTCAGGTGGTATGCGACGAACGAGAATAAAGGGAAAGACGCCATCAAATATTTTAATTTTTCAAACAACGTTGAAAATATATCACTGTCTTCAAATTTTTTCCGCGTTCCGGGGTATCTACCGAAACCGTTGAACTCGTGGCTCGTTGCAAAGTCGCAAGCCTTTCACCACTGAGATCCGGGTTCGATTCCCGTCGAATCTCATGTGAAATTTGTTCCAACAAAACGAGTCCCCTATCCTTATTCCTTCCTAATTCTGGCCGCTGGGTAGTGACGCAGGAGGCGCGTACGCGGAGATGCTTTTAAAAAATGTTAAAAAAAAGATGTTAAAAAAAACCGTAAATCTTGTTTTACATGGCAGGGAGCTGAATAATTTTCTTTTAATTTTCGCGCGCATTGGATATTTGGTAATAGTATACATTAAATAAACACACTGCTGTTGGAAAGTACCCAAGACTAATAAGAGACGAGATGTGCAGTTTCGAATTCGGCTGTGGCAAAAAGTTTTTATTTGTACGGTACAACAAAATCAAATCAACCTCACTACATTCCTCACTTGAGGTTCCACCACGCATTTCCAAGTTGGTGACGAGGCTCCGGCCTCTACCGTTGCGGTTTAAATAAAACAACCTTCAGTCAGATTTTCCAACGCAGTTTGATGCCAAAATACTTGTTACGAGTACAGATGCATCGCGTTCTGACAATCAATCACCTTACATTAGTCAGCGCCCAGTTGCTAATGCCAACATCAGCGAGATTAATTCCGAAATAATTCGTTCGTCAGTCTTAGTCATATCCATACCATCCAGCTAATGTGTGAATTAACGCTCTAACATTAGCCATATTTCGGACTTTTGCTGTAACATTTACATTTCGCACGTTCAGATACACAATGTAGTTGAAGTATTCTGAATATCGATACAAAATTTCATTAAAATATTTAATTTACTTAGTGAAAAGCAATATTGAGAAAATCTGTTTGCGGAATCTGTCTTCCTTTTTTTTTTCTACATTCAGGTAGTAATATGGTACACTGTCCAAACACTTCTGTCTTCCTCAGAATTCCGCTAAATAGATAATGAATATTATCTTTAGTAGATAGCGTCTAAGTTAAGGATACAATTTGAAAATAATTAAAACGTGTGCCGCTTATCTGAATTTAAATTTATTTTTATTATTCGCATGCCGATGAATTGACCGCGCTATTAGTTTGCACGTCACGTTGCAGATCGTCACACTCAACCGACGTCAAACTGTCGGCCAACTCCAAAAATTTAATCTTTTTAATATCAGCGTTTCGCAAGTTTCTCCACGGTAATTTCCCTATTTTGAACGTGAAGACCGTAATCTTGTTACGGTAAGTCTGTGTTACTCTAAAGTAAATGTTAATTTAAATAGTAGCTGTGGCGGATCGAAAAGCATGATGGCATGTGCTCCCAAAGCGAGTTTTTCCTAATTTTCGTAAGTTTATTCAAAACAATTACCAAAAATTGTTGGATTACATTCAAAGAAGTATTCTCATTATGAATATATTTTTATTTTAAGCTGACAAAGAAAATAATTACGAATATCAATGAGGCGGCGAACTGAAATCTATTCCCACTCCCCGTTAAATACTTTCTGGATCCCTGACACCAAGTAGTTTAAGGAAAAATAAGCACGATTATTTTTCATCTAGTAGAAATTTCATTACTAATTTTCGAAAGTTCACAGGTTTTTCTGAACATCGAACATCTATCATTTTAGCACACTTTGTTTTACTCGAGAGGAGGGGGGGATTAAAATTTTAATTTTCCCTAGGAATCGTGCGAATCGAAAGCAGACCTTCAGATTGGTAAGACAACAGATGGACATGCATTTGTCTACGGGGCCGCTTGATACGTGCATTCCTTAATTATAAAAGTTATTATTGCATATTTAACGAAGTAAGCAATAATACAATATTATTCTTAAATTAATATAGCCCTTTTCCTCTTTTTATCATTCTCCTTCTCGATATCATTCTGGACTACCTTTACGCCTTATTTTCTCTTCTTTCTAAAGACTATTTAGCATACCGAACAAAGCAATTTAATTCAACTTCACAAAAAATGCAATAATTTCAGAGTTTTTTGCTTTTGGATTTTAAAATGTCGAAGTAAATAGACTAGGTAGCTGAACATTTCCCCTGCAAATCAAGACACCAAAATCCAAGAGCAAATCACCTCCAAAAGGTAAACATTCATACCCAATACTCCAACATTTCGAGTTACTTTAAAATAAACTTAAGTTAAATAAAACATACTGGAGTTTGCAGCAAAAACAGGTCTCTACATTCACTGAATTTCGTCACTTTCGTTATTCCTGCGATTTTAAAAGAAAGTATATGTTACGAACATTGTATTAGCTTTTTATAAAATTACTGTTGCACTTTCACAAGATTTTAAACCCTTAATTTAATGCGCATTTTGCGTTTAACAAACGTCGAGATGTGAGATAACACCAAAACTTCTACTGGATCACCAAAATTCAGCAGAAAAGATGCATTTTAGGTATCAAACATCTCCACCACAAACCAGTAAAGAATCAATTAGAATTTAAAAATTAAAAATCACGAGAAAAATCTTGTGATCCAATACCAATGACTGAGGACATCAACGCAATGCAGAAATCCACAATCCCCCGAAAAAAAATGCAGACATATTGCACTAGCAAAGAATTTTATTTCTCGAACAGAGAGTGAATGCACCCCCACGAGATTATCAATCACAATTCCATTATTGAAAAGCAGGAGGAAGGAAAGAGAAACCTCTCTACATACACAGAGCAACAAAAAAATATTCACTTGTCATTACAGAATACTTCGCGTTAAATTAAACCCAACAAATTACTTCTAAGCGAACAATACGCGAAGGAGGAGGGGGAGAAGGCAAAGACGGAGGAAAGGGGGAGAAGGCAAAGTTCTGAACACACATTCAAAAATTTCAAACAAATAGGATCTCAAGAGCTTTAGAAGGACACCTGTGAAATTGCGGCAAAACTGTGAAATCTGTCAGCCAGGCTTCGCCCTGCTCGCGCACAAGACAATCCTACAAAATACTAGAAGAACGTTATTTTGCATCAAATGTTTTCCGTGCCCAATGACTTTGTGCCATTTCGATTCATTTTTTTTGTTTTCATTAGGGCCCAAGAATTTGTTTAGTTTTGTGAACCTATTTTTGCGAAAATTAAGGAAGAATATTAGTGTTGTAAAAATTGTCTTCCAAAAAAAAACTTCCAATGCAGAGTTTCCATGCGCCCAAATACCCAAGTGTCCACTCACTTTTTACACTATCAATCGTATTTGAAATTATCAATTGAGAGTAAAATTAAACATTAAAAAAGCAAACCATCAAAAGGATCTTAATTTCGAAATAGCATTTTTTATGAGTGAAACAACTGCATTGCTTCTTGTGTTCAGGCTAGGAGCAACGACGTTTGTTAAAAGATCTGTCCATCCGTAATAGTGATATTATTAAACTTATATCAATTTAATTGAAGAGGAGGTTTTGCTAGAGGAAAGGCTACATAGGGACTTAATTTACCTCATATTATTGCAATGAACAAATAAAAGTATTTTATTTAAATAACCCAAAACGAAAAAGTATTTGGCAATCGAGCAGATTGCTGTATTTTGACAAAAATTATAATGTAAGACAGAATTAAAAACAAAATATAAATGAAAGAGTAAAAAGTTATTAAGTACATAATTCAAATCTGTTGTTTGATGCAAAACATCCGGAAAGCACGTTATATGAAGCGACCATTCGTCCTAATTTTCGGGGGAGCTCGGTGCCTATCTTCCCCGCTCAAGCTTAAGCATACGCGTCATGTCTTTCGGAGGAGAAATAACGTTCCCCGCTCCAGTTTGCATATGCACATCCCTCTGGATTTCGAGGCAATGTATGTGGCCAATGCTCGCAGGAGCGCCGGGCTTTCCAGTGGGCAAGAAGCTTGTGCGAGCGCATTTTGACACGCGTGCCCTAGAAACGTATCAGTTTCAGAAACCTTGTCCTATTCCATCTTTACGCGAGGTTCTGGATGACGGAATGTGCACAAAAGCACTGTAGATTCTACAGACCCTTTCGAGAAAAAACAATATTAATAGAATCCCCTGTACCAAAGTAAGTTTCATTAAAAACTACCCGGTGGAAGCCAGGGAAAGGAGAAGCGGAATGGCCGAAGCTTATCTGCGTCCTCCACGGTGATCTACGACGGCGTTAATAACTAGTACGCAGATATCCATCGATGACTCAGAAAGCTATGAAGATCGTTCCATTAATTATGTACCCCTACCCCTAAAAAACAAACAAGTCTTTACGGATCAAGTTATCGAAATATAGCTTTCGTCCGAGAATACAAAACCAAGGGGGCAAGTAATATGCCGAAGTATTCTGCATAATATTTTTATTAAATTGCATCGTCTTAGATTTTTTGAACAGCTGTGTTTTTTCCACAGGAGTTTGATAGACCTTCTAGAGAAATCTACACATCATGTTTTGAAACTAGTATTAAAAAGGCAAAAACTGCATATTTCTACCACACGATTTGAAATTGCATACAGTACAAGCGCTTTCCTTTAGGTTGCCATCACAATGGCGCCGCGTGCGAAAATTGACCGTCGATTGCACGACGGCCTCGCCCTTCTCTTAGATTGCGACGAGACAGTTGCGGGAGAGGGAGTCGAGGAGAAAACTATAGCAATCCATCTTCTGACAGGAAGAATAAAAACCAACTCCAATATTGCAGATCAGATTGCCAGAGATCTAACTTAAATTGCATCGCACCTACATCATCAGCTAATCCACCATGAACTTCCTAAATTTTTACCTGACAATGCAATGAAATGAAAAGTTCTATAAAAACACGGTCGGCCAGCCAGCGCACTCCTCTTCGTTTCCTTGGCTTTTCACGCCATTCACAAATCACGAGGAATTTCTTGCACATTTCTACACACTAACAAACCATCGAACACTAACAAACCATCGAACACTAACAAACCATCGAACACTAACAAACCATCGAACACTAACAAACCATCGAACACTAACAAACCATCGAACACTAACAGACCATCGAACACTAACAGACCATCGAACACTAACAGACCATCGAACACTAACAGACCATCGAACACTAACAAACCATCGAACACTAACAAACCATCGAACACTAACAAACCATCGAACACTAACAAACCATCGAACACTAACAAACCATCGAACACTAACAAACCATCGAACACTAACAAACCATCGAACACTAACAAACCATCGAACACTAACAAACCATCGAATTTTCATGACTTACCCATTTAGGTTAAAAAAGCAGTTCCATTTAAAAAACGGAAATTCAAAACTTTCAATGATTTTGCGCAGTCGAGAATCAATTTATAAACTTGGCTAAATAAGATCAGAGGCTTGAAAACTCTCAAATCCGCCCACCCTCCCGTCTCAGAAACCCAACCCACCCTTATGGAAATTGGTATCCGTATGAGCGTCAGATCCGTATGAAACTGATCTACCCTTATGAAGCTGTTCGATCCATATGAAACGGGTCGAACGATTTCAACAGGTTTTCAAACGAAACAGTTCTTGCACTCTTGCAAAATGTTATCGACATGGAAGGTAGATAAATGAAAGAACCATAAACGTTTATTAATTTTAATTGTGTAGTTTGAATCTGATAAATTTTTAGGACCTGATTAGTGATTTTATACATCTGCATAAACGCGGACGATTCATAAATCAATAATGAATCTGCGAAGAAAAAATTATTACACTGCATTCAATTAAGATTGTGTAGGCTGGCAAGTAGAATGACAGATTTTTTACTTGTTTTTCAACTCAAAATATTAACATTTAATGATCCTTCGCCTTTTTGCTTGAAATCCTCGAGGAACTTCCGTTTTATTGTTCCGCAAGAAATGACGTTATCACTAGAGCGGGCGCGCCTGGATTAGTCGCGCCATTGACCGCGCGTTGCGCTCTGCGCTACACCGCGGGTTTGGATTTCACGTGTATGGGGAGCAAAAACAGTTATGTAACTACAATAGGATATTTTAAATCAATTGGGACACAAAATTATTTTGATGTCTAAGAGTAAAACAAATGTTTCCATTCTAATTCGCAATTACAATTATATGAACACTTGACATCAAGTGTCTTATTCTCAGTGAAGAATGAAATATACGTATAGACACGTTTCGCATGGTGATGCATGTAATCTTTCTAGGCATTTTTGGTCAACCTGAGCGTTATCTTAGTCTTCGTCTGGTGGCATTGGTTTTTAATGATTTTAGATCAAGTATAAAATAACATTCGTTACACGAGAAAAGGATTTGATAAATTCAGTACTTACATCAGCGAAAAAAAGACAGTCACAACTAAAATCAGTATAAACTAAAAACATTTCTCACATGAATAAAAAAACAGGCGAAACAAAATCTACGTTCCCGTCTTTTTGAGAAGAGAGAACGAGGTTGACAATATCGCTAGCGTGGACGCTCCACTCCCGAAACGGCTGATGGCAGGAGCAAGCGCCCGGCTTAGGCATCAGGGTCACGCCACTCGCCGGACGGAGTGCAACAGCCAGCGCACGCGCCACACTAAGACCCTGTCCATGTTTACAGAAACCATTCCAACAATTCAATGGCCGATTCTCCCAGATTAGAAAACACCTATGTTCAGCTCTGCGAATTTCTGCAAAAATTCATAACACCCAGAGCAGAGGGTTTAGACGTTGTTCATTTAGGCGCTTTTCATTTCGTTTGTGCCTATTCTAATTATGTGGTAATGTTAGGCATAAATGTAAAAAAAAATGTAATCTTAAACGGAATCCCTACAGTTCTTTTATATCAAAATCCAGCATGATACGAGCGACCCGTATTCGTACGGGTAGTACCCGTTTGCATGCGGGAGAACTTGATCCGTTGCAATATCTGCATACAAAAGTCGCAGGTACCCGACAATTCCAGCAAAAGTCCTAGAACTTCATAAGACCCAATATTTCTTTCACAATGTCAACTTTTGCTGTCCCGAATGTTCATTCTGGTACTAGACCTACGAGGAGAAAATATGAAAATGAAATGTCTACGGAGTATAGTTTCATGATAAATTTGCATACCATACTGGTAGATTTGCACATAAATATTAATTTTTAGAATAAAGTAACACTCGTACACACACTGAAACATGTCCGAGAAAAACAATATTTGACTACACAATGAACAACTTCGAATTCCATTAGGTTCTTTCTCCAATGCTTTGTAACGCTGCGGGATCAATGTATCACCAACTAAACGTTTGTAAAATTACATGAACCTTCATTTACACACGCAATTCATTTAATAGTCAATTAAGCAGAATTCCCATGGTATCAAGAACGCTTGGATACCCATGATATCAAGAAAGCTTCCGCAATATTCACGACTTCGATCGTTTATCCTCTCAACTTGTATCGGATTACATAAACGGTAGTTAAAACATAAGAACCGATTTAGTTCATCAGCCTTTCACAATCATTTCTAAAATTCTTTCTGTAATTGAAACGCCACATCCTCACCAAACCGCCGCTGATCGTTCGGTGGAAAGAAGTCGATGGCAACTCGAAACTGCGGTGCTGCTGTGGGGCATCACGCACCACTGGCCCGTCTTCAAGCAGCCCCCCTCTCCTGTCCGCGAATAAAAACCCGGCGACCATTCGGAACGCTTCTTTCAATTGCGCGACATTTGAAAGAAGAACTATCCCAACTAAAACGATTTGTGTGTGTTTCGTTTTTCCAGTATTTACATCTCTCACTGAACACGTCCGCTGTTCGTTGACGACGTGGGACTAGCTAATCCTGGGCAAATTGCTTTGAAGGATAGTACGATTTCATTGACTAAAAATCAAAAAAAAGTACTTTCTCGTATTATTGGTAACGGTTAGGTAATATTTTAATACAATAATTTAACGCTTAGGTATCCTTTTTCTTTTTAGACAATGAATCTACATATTTTCTAAAAAATGTTTTTATTTTCCACACGACGTTTCGCGTAACATTTATACACATCATTAGGTGTGAACAAAACATTAATGTACTTACGTAACTATTAATTTTTTGATCACAAGTGATGACGCGTATTACGCGAAACGTCGTGTTCCAGTATTATATGGAAAATAAAATATTTTTTGAAAACTTGTATATTGATTGTCTAAAGAGAAAAAAAGATATCTGAGTGTTAAATTATTAATATTATGTGACAATCATACTGTTTTATATATATTTGAGTATATTATAGCACAAGTTCAAACCTTGGGAAAATTTCCCACATTTGAACTCCTTTACACATGGGAGTCGCGGCCATCGACGGCTTACTTCACTTACTTGACGTTTTCGGGGCTCCTTGATCCTAACAAAGTGGTTTTCGGCAAAACATCTCTCCGTCTGCCTGTGAACAACACTAGCGCCTACCCCGTTCAAATAATTTTCTCCAAAATTGATATTCCACAATTGATTTGGATGATGTTGCGGCCCGTTTAAAATGGATATTTAAATTTCTGATGGTACTTTACATTAACTCCGAGGGCATTTTCAAAATTTTCTCAAAAATGGCTGCAAATATTATCTTTACATTTTTCCTCAATACAGCAAACAGGAGAATAACGCTGATGAAAATGGCGCAGGTAAAATTTTGATTCAAAGTTCAAAATTTTCGAAAATTACAAAAATGCAATATTTTTCTTCACGAAATCTCTTCTTCACAATTGAATTTTTAAGCAATAACAGGTACAATGTTTAAAAACACAATAGTTTTCATATAATTTTGAGTGAAATAGTGACAAAATGCATGCAAATAAGATTTTCTCAAAAATAGTTCCAAATTTCTTCTTCATTTTCGTACTTGAATCAAAGTACGTTTATTAGATTTTTTGTCTAGATTTTATTTTAGACCTTCGTATACATATTCAAAACCAAAAAATTAATAAAAGACGAAAATATAGATTGAAATTTTATTGACATGTTCTATTAATTTTTGAAACATTTTTCATCTCTCAACGTTTCTTAGAGCACTTTTCCTGTTCTTCGGGAGTCTAATGTGAATGTTAACAGAAATTATTAATTTTTTTAACTTTTAAGATTATAGTAAAACAAATTGAAATATATTATAATAAATATGTGCCAGGTACAAATAAACTCACCTTAATAAATTGCCATTGTTTTTTTAAATCTATATTTATATTCTAGAATACATATGTATATACGGGAGTAATATACGAAGAAAAAAGAAAGATATGTATTGCTGCGGAAACTCGATTTCCCAATTTCAACGGAAATACACGTTTTGGGGTCTCTTAATATCCAAAAAGTAGTTTTTTCAAAACGTCCGTCCGTCCGTTAGTCGTATGTCAACATTCTTTAAAATTTGGGGGTACTTTACATGAAGCCCCTGGACATTTTCAAAGTTTTCTCAAAAACGGCTCCAAATATTTTCTTTAAATTTCTTGTAAGAATATAATAGAATACACTTATAAAGGTGGCGTAGGTCCCATTTTCACGGTTAACTCTGAATTCTCGAAAATTGCAAATTTTCTTTGAAACTTTGAATTTTTTGCGGGGTCTTCCTGCAACTATAGAATTGAATACACAGATTTTTCCTTCAAACGAAATTTGTTACCCATAAATAGTTCTTTCATTACGGTCATGTAGACTTTTGTGAAAATTTTAGTAGTTTTTGTGCAATAAAGCGTGCAATATTTGCAATTAAAAAATTACAAAAACATGATTTTCTCAAAAACGGATCCAATTTTTTTAAATATCTGGTAGCGATAGTACCAAATGCACCCAATTCGATGACAAACACCATATTGCGCTATTCTTTTGTTTTTTCAAAAATTAAAAAATGTAATTTTTTTGACTTACCTCTCACTTCGGTAATAATTGCCTTAGAGGCGATTCCTTCACACTATTAGCTTTACGAGTACATGTGTTTAAATAATGTCAAATAAAGTTTCTCTAAAACTTAAACAGTTTTCGGTAAAATTGAGCTCAAAATTCCAAATTTCCAGAAACGCTCAAACGTCATTTTCCTAAAAATGGCTCCAAATTTTTTCTTCAAATTTCGCCAATGGATAGTGCTAATTGCACTGTTTAATATGACGTAAAGTTAATTTTAGTGTATTCTTTTGTGTTTTTTTTTAATTACACAAATGTAATTTTTTTAAATATCTCTCACGCCGTTAATATGCACATTTGCATCGATTTGTATACATTATTACATTTGTAAGTGGAAGTGCTTGAAAGGTTTCAAATGAACTCAATAGATTCCTGTGATAAAGAGCTTCAAATTTCGCATTTACAGTAATGCTTAATCGTCATTTTCTTAAAAAACGGCTTCAAAATGTTCCATGAAAATGTCTATTTTGGACGAGAGTTTACTCTTCTTTAATATTCTTGAAATAATATTTCGGTTCGACTATTAAGTTACCGGAAAGTTAAGAAAACGTGAAGAAAATGTACTTTCGGTGACGATAGATGGCAGCTAGCAAGAGAATGGAAGAAGACCGTAAATCGGGAGCGGTAGCTCAGTGCATCAACTGATGTCACTGCAGCGCCTCTGACCGGAAGGTCCTAGGTTCGAGTCCTGACGGCGGCAGGATTTTTGGCACTAGCTTTTCAACTAGGTCGAATTCAGTCGCTGTCTGGAGGAGAATTCTAGCGGCCGGTTGCTCTGATCGGTACTTTTCCGTGGTTTCTTCGATCAATACTAGACGAATACCCTAACAAACGAACCGCGCGCGATCTTTCCTTCCTGTTCCTTGTCCTATCCTCGCCCCTTACTCACATACTTATACTAACATACACTACACTATCACATATTCCGGGAGACCAGTAGGGAGCTTAGAGCTTGTCCCGGCAGAGACGGTGCCCCGCTGGTGGAAGGGTTTTGATTGATTGATTGATTTTTTCGTGTTTCCGGGCGGTCATTAGTCCCGTTAGTGTAGTGCATGTTTTTTTCGCGGGAGATGGCGGTGATCTTCCCCCGCCGGATGGCGAGATCCGGCGCCGACCTACCGTCGGCTAGTGGGGTTTCCCCCTAACCAGGACTCTCCCACCAGCGGGGCCCCGCCCCAGCCGGGACAAGCTCTAAGTTCCCGACCGATCTCCCGGAATATGTGGTAGTGTAGTGCATGTTAGTGTGTGTGTAAGGGGATAGTATAGGACAAGGAAGAGGAAGGACAGATCGCACGCGGTCCGTGGCCCGTTTGGTAGGGTACTGCTTCGGCATTCGCCTGGTGTTAATCGCAGAAACCACCGAAATCTACCGATCAGATCAGAGCAGAGCAGTCGGCCGCTAGAAATCTCCTCCAGACAGCGACTGAATTCAACATAGCTGAAAAGCTAGTGTCGAAAATCCTGCCGCCGTCAGGACTCGAACCTAGGACCTCCCGGTCAGAGGCGCTGCAGTGACATCAGTTGAGGCACTGAGCTACCGCTTCCGGTTGGTAGAAGAGTCCTGGTTAGGAGGAAACCCCGCTAGCCGACGGTAGGTCGGCACCGGATCTCGCCATCCAGTGGGGGAAGATCACCGCCATCTCCCGAGGAAACAAAAACATGCACTACACTTACGGGACTAATGACCTAAGCTGTTGGGGCGCCCTGAACCCCTAACCAACCAAGGAAGACCTTAAAGCCAGTCAACGCCAAGGAAACTAGAAAAAATTGCTACAAGAATGTCTGTGCCTTTCTGTGGCACCTCTAGCTAATTTATGTTAAATGACTGCATCTTACAAAGAAGCAAATCCTACAACAACTTCCATGGTGTCAAAGACCATACTGAACAGAAGAAGTGGGAAGTGGACAAATTTTTTGTAAAGATGGACAACTTACGTACGTGAGAGAAAGAAAAATTTTGAGAGAAGAATTAATGAGCATAAAAACAATATTAAAGAACTTCCAAACAAACAAAATTCATGAACCAAACATAGAGTTGAACTTGAACACAGATTTGATTTCGAAAATATACGTATTATTGACCATGAAAGTAGGATTTATCTAGAATGATTTCAAAAAAAGAAAATACATATAAAGTTAAATGAACCAATGAATACAAAAGTTGAAAGTATTCAAATTTCCGGTTTTTATGACAATGTGCTACATAAAATTAAAGATAAAACATATTTTTTGGGGGGGGGACAAGGTATATAAATTTCCACCTTAGAAACGTTTTCCCTTTCTTATTCAAATTCAAAATGAAATATCTTACATTTTTGCGTTATCAATTTATCCCCTTCCCACTTTTTCATCTGCTCAATATGGTTGGTCTCAGACAACATGTAAGTTGCTTCCTTGTGAGATGCAGTAATTTTACATAAATTAAAAATAGATCTCAAGAAAGATTGACAATTTATTAAGGTGAGTTCATTTGTACCGTACATGGCAAATATTTATTATAAGATATTTCAATTTGTTTTATTCCGATCTTAAAAGTTAAAAAATTAATTTTGTTAATAATAATTTCGGTTTATGTTGTGATTTGCACGTGGTCGTGATGCTCCGGCTAGCTCTGGTTCATGCTGGATACCTACTTTCAGTGAGATGGAAGGACAGGCATCGACTAAATGTAAGACACTGGCATTTTTAAAGTAATGAACAAAACTTTAAAGGAAATTAACGAAATTTACAGTGAGGTTGTAATGATTTTATTTAGCTCATTATTCAAATGAAGGTTAAACTTATCAATAATATTACAAGATTATTATGAGGCCAAGGTGCGTCTATGCAACCAGGAAACAATCATTTAGGTTTTTTTTTTTTTTTTTTTTTTTTTTTTGTGGAAATGATCAAAAGTCCATTGATTAATGCTTGAAGAGCGATCTATGGAACTCATGGCCCGTTCCTCATAGGAAAAACTTCACGGTATTCGATCTCCGCTGGGGCGACTCCGCAAGGACGTTGACCTATCAGCTGGCGGGCGGGCTGATGCAGACGGCTTCCCAGACGCTCGGCGGCCCGAGGGGAGGGGCCTTTCTGCAGCCTCGGCGGCGACGGAGGGGTGGCCGCCCCCAGAGCAGCGTTCCTTCACACCCGTCACACCAAAGTTCTTTGACGCGCACTTGTCGGTGGAAAGTTTTTTGAGTGCGGCAGGCTTTGATAGTTCACGGAACCTTGTCACTGCAATGATATGAGGATGGAGCATAATGAGTCTTACGATTAAAGTCAAAATCTAGTCTCTCAGCATGTTACGTTCTCTCTATCGCGGCGGCGGACGCGCCTATAGTCTCCGCGACAGCCACATTCTAAATAGTCTGGTCTCCCCAGCAGAAAATGCCTCGTTCTCTTCCTTTCCCTTCCCTCAAACGTCCAACACCCCTGATTCTCCCTTCCATTGAAATTTATATTCCGATTGGTCGGAAACTATTAAAACGCAAGGTATTCTCAGCCAATCACCGGAAGATTCTCGAATGCCCGGCCCTGGAAGTTTCCTATCGTACTATCTCTCTCTTTCAAAATGTTCAAACTGGGTTCGAACGTGCGGCTACGCGCGGCACGTCGGCAGTGGTGCTTCTATTAATCCATGCGTAGTAATGCATTATGTGTCGCGACCGAGGACTTTCCACTGCGCGCGGTATCATACCTTTCCGGCGGAGGCGATGGGGTGGGTCGGGGAAGGTGCGGTCGTGAGGAGCGGGCCCTCAACACGTAAATAAACAGAGCAAAAGGTCCGCTGGCGGGGTGCGGAAGTCTATGGGAAGGGGGAGAGCTCGGAGCTACACAGTTGGGCTATCATACTCTCACATAGCAATTGCCTGTTCTTTTACATTACACAACTCTTTGATTATTAACTAAAATTGGCTTTTACACTCCCTTACCTTAACCTTTCATTTCTATGCCGGCACAATATTAAAATTACACTCCTCAAGAAGAGGAAAAGTGCTCCTCGAAACGTTGAGAGATGAAAAATGTTTAAAAAATTAACAGAAATGTCAATAAAATTTAAATCTAAATGAAGTTTTTTTATTAATTTTTGGTTTTCAATTTGTATATGACTGTCTAAAATAAAATCTACACAGAAAATCTAATAAAATCTTAAAGACAGTCTGCAGATAGTGTAAGATAAAGCAGCGTTCATTTAATAAATGGCATAGGTCCGACTTTCATTAAAACCTCTGACGTTTTGAAAATTGCAAAAGTTCCAATTTAATTTTGACGATTTAGTATTCTAACTCAGCCTGTTGATGTCGTAATTGCTAACGGATCCTTAGATCTGGTTTCGAATCCCAGCCCAGGCAAATACTTTTTGCAGGTTGGAAATCTTTGCGGATAGTATTATAATATTACATAACTGTTACATGTAAAGCGGGAAAATATGTGCGGTTTTAACACCACTCGTTTAGAGATGAAAATGCACGTCCGCGTTGGTTAGTATAGCGTGCCAAATAATAGACTGCAAATATTGTCTATTTTTACATTGTCGAGTAATTGCTTTGCGGCGAAATTAAAAGTGAAATGGTATGTATTATATCCTTCAAGATTAGGAAATTTAATTAATCTAGTGAGACTTGCCTTCAGCAGAAACCACACTTACCTTCACCAAATATGCGATATGGCCTCTTTGCAAAGTGTCAGGGGGGTGAATCCAGCTTCTATTACCTGCAAACACAAGACGTGTATCAGATGCAGCAGTTGTGTGAAGACTATTCACATGTATTCATAAGAAGGAAATAAACGACTGACGACTGGAGCTTTTTGTCGCATTTTCTTTCTCAAGTCTCACCAATTTTTAATATTTATGCACCAGGAGCATTATAAGGGCTCTAATGATCGAGTGGCGACAGAAAGCCCGAGGGCCTTTGGCCCGACATCTTTTTGTTCCCCGAGATAATAGGAACCAGATAACGCCAGTGGTGCACACAATATTTTACTTTTTACCTAATTTTAATGATTCAGATTTACGTATTTGCTTATCATCTAGATTATAATTGACATGGTCTGTCTTTTCATATTTCCCCTCCCATAATTCTCTATCATAAATCTCTCCATAAGAGGACATGAGTAGCGTTATGCAATTGTTTTCATATTTCCCTCGTAACCACGATCCTCGCGATTCAAATAAGTTGAATTGGACCACCGGATAAACACACACACACACACACACACACACACACACATACATACATACATACATACATACATACATACATACATACATACATACATACATA